>SKCR01027775.1:0-33966 GCA_019454045.1 Zanthoxylum bungeanum
AAGAAGTAGTTGCCTCCATACGAGACTCATCATTGGGCTAATGTGTAAAAATACAATGCCTACAGTCGCCTCCACTTTGATGGGACTTGTGCAGTGTGTGACAATGACAATCCTATAAAAGTACTTGCAATGCATTTTTACTTACCTGGCTCGCCAGCTGTCACCTGGTCTGCCTGCTGTGCTGAGTTGATAATGCTAAAACCCCCGTACCTAGGGCGTCGCGGTTGCGTCTCCATACCTAGAGTGCCGCAGTGATGATGTTGGTTGTCTGAGTGCTAACCCCATACCTAGGGTGTCGCAGTGACGCCTCCGTACCTAGAGTGCCCCAAATGTCTGAATAGTCCACATGCCGTACCTGGCGTGCTAACCCCGTACCTAGGGTGTCGCGGTGACGTCTCCATATCTAGAGCCACAAATGTCTGAATAGTCCACATGACATACCTGGCGTGCTAACCCCGTACCTAGGCGTCGCTGTGGTCTGAATGCTAACCCCGTACCTAGGGTATCGTAGTGACGTCTCCGTACCTAGAGAGCCACAAATGTATGAGTAGTCCACATGCCGTACCTGGCGTGCTAACCCCGTACCTAGGGCATCGCTGTGGTCTGAATGCTAACCCCGTACCTAGGGTGTCGCAGTGACGTCTCCGGACCTAGAGAGCCACAAATGTCTGAGTGCTAACCCCGTACCTAGGTGTCGCAGTGACGCCTCCGTACCTAGAGTAGAGTGCCACAAATGTCTGAGTGCTAACCCCGTACCTAGGGTGTCGCGGTGATGTCTCCGTACCTAGAGAGCCACAAATGTCTGAGTGCTAACCCTTACCTAGGGTGTCGCAGTGACGCCTCCGTACCTAGAGTGCCACAAATGTCTGAATGCTACACATGCCGTACCTGGCGTGCTAACCCAGTACCTAGGGCGTCGCTGTGGTCTTAATGCTAACCTCGTACCTAGGGTGTGTCGCAGTGACGCCTCCATACCTAAGTGCCACAATGTCTGAGTGCTAACCCCGTACCTAGGGTGTCGCGGTGACGTCTCCGTACCTAGAGAGCCACAAATGTCTGAATGCTAACTCCGTACCTAGGGTGTCGCAACTGTGATATCTCCATGTTCGGAGTGCCGTACCTGGCTGAACTGATATGATATCTCCATACCCAGAGTGCCGTACCTGGCTGAACTGATATCTCCATACCGAGTGCCGTACCTGGCTGATCTGATATCTCCATACCCGGAGTGCCGTACCTGGCTGATCTGATATCTCCATACCCGGAGTGCCGTACCTGGCTCAAACTGATCTGATATCTCCATACCCGGAGTGCCGTACCTGGCTGGTACGAAGGTGAACTGCGGCAGTTCACAGGTGCAGTGGGGTGTTTTCAGGGACTGTTTTGGGGCTGTGAATGGGGCTGTGTTTGGAGGGTGTTTAGTGCGACTTTAGGGCTGTGAATAAGGTTTATTTGAGGGTGTTTTAGGGCTGTGAATGGGGCTGGAACTCGGCAATGGAGGGTTAAGTTTAGGGCTTGGGCGTGAAGGGTGTTGATGATGGAGGGAAGATGCGGCAATGGAGGCTATTGGATCTGAAGGTGCGGCAATGGAGGCTTCCAGGGGGATGCTTGGGCGTGTAATGGAGGCTTAAGAGAGTGCTTTGGGGTTGGTGAGAGAGGTGTATGAGCTATGTCTTGAATGGTGGGTGAAGGCCTCTTTTTATAGGCAAAGAGAGAAGACTTTCCTAATTAGATTAGGAAGGAATCTCCTAATTGATTTCTAATAAGGAATGCATCTCCTAATTAGGATTTGGGATTGGATTTGATTTGATTTCTTTTATTTAGGTAAGGATTTACAAGATTTAAACATGTGATAAATATGCAATTACCTAAATAAAGGGCAATGGGCGTGAATCATGTCCAATGGGCATAGGTTTGGTTTGACTTGGTTTGACATGGGTTGACTTGGGTATTTGGGCTTGGTTTGGGTTAGGTATGTGGTCTATGGGAGTTTTGGGCCTAAGGTGAGCTTAGAAGCAGAGGTATAACAAGCAACCGAAGCGAAAACAACGAGATTAAATCCATCAAAAATTCTATTTTCCAACTTTACCCTTCCAACGTCCGTTTCCTACGACTTTCATGACTAAAGAAGTAGTTGCCTCCATACGAGACTCATCATTGGGCTAATGTGTAAAAAATACAATGCCTACAATAGTACCTTAAATCGTTGATTAAATAGTTGGACTATTAGAATCAAGATAATTCAAAGATTAGTGTTTAAAACATAATCCTGGGTGAAAATGTTATTAAACGACTTTAATTTTCAAATTGGGAATAAAATTTCAGGATGGTCTTGGAAACTAATAAGTTACTTTATTTGATAAAATAACATATTAGGCCTAAGCCCAGAGTTAAGCAAATAGTAGAGCATGATATTTGGAATATTCATGTGATGATAACTTTAGTGCTTAATCCATTAAGCTTGCCACATAGACTCCTTAATTTCTTAATCAGAACTAAGGACTAGATCCTTAAAGTATGATAATGAAATTGAAGGATCTTCAAAGATCTATTCTTAGATCTTAAAAGTACTAAATTGCAATAGTAAACTCTTGGAGAGTTAATGGCTATTCTCAATGAGACTAAGTCAAAGCTTGCAATAAGGCAAGAAGCGCAAGGCGCACTTTACTTCAACATCCCATAAGGCCAAGGCTAGGCCGAAGGCTTCTAGAGTGTCGAAAAGCGCAAAGGCAAAATCATTATAATCTTCTGGGAAGATAAAATACATATCCCAAAATGTCTGCCAAAATTGTGGCAAACGGGATCACGGAAGCGTCACTGCCTTTTGGACAAGGCAGACATGATGGAAGTGAAGACGGTGTAAGACTCCGACTTCAAATATGTTTGTCATAAATATGTTCACTAGTAGTATTGAAATTGGATTTTAGATACTTAGTATGATACATAAATATATACTGATGTGCAGAATCTGCTGTAAGCAGGATACTGACTTCAGTTGAGATTTATCTGCGAATCGAAAACGGGACGAAAGTCGCTGTTTTGACCTTAGATACCTAAGTTTAGGAACTACCATTCAGGTGTGTACTTAAATTAGGAAAATGTTATAATGTAACTAGTTTGACTAGAAATATTATCTTATATCAGTGTTTAATCCGTTGCGGATTTACCTTTAAATTCAAGAACACTAAAGTATTTTATTATATAAAGATGATATTGAGATAAACACATTAGATGTAAATAACAGTATTTATATTTTGAATATAAATAAATCTCAAACATATAACATGACAACAAATAGCTCAAACTGAATAATCAGTTGAAACATATTGTGGCATTGTTGTCTGGGACACAATTAAACAAGACTCGTATATCCACACTTTCGAAGAGTGGGTACTAGGACAAATTTGATTCCATTCAAATAATGTCTACGAATCTAGTTTATTGGGCAAAGTGCCTAAAACACTATTTACTTGGTAAAAGTGCAAGTGCCACCGATCTGTTAGCCCTTATTCATAGTGAAGTAAGTGGGCCCATATCTAGCTAGGCTAGAGATGGATATGAATATTTCGTGACCTTTACGGATGTGGCATCACGTTATGGTTATGTGTTTCTTGTGAAACACGGATCAGAAACTTTTACAGTTTCGACACGAAATAGACAAACAGATCGGCTAAAGTATTAAAACATCATGATTGGACCTTGATGAAAATACTTAAGCAATAAGTTTCTCAAATACTTGAAAGATATAGTATTCTTTCAAAGAGGACTCCTCCCAGAACACGTCATCCGACGGTGTGTCGTGTGCCGAACAGATAAACCGAGTTTTGTTGGACATGATAGGTTAATCATGAGTCACTCTGAGCTACCATTTCCTTCAACGAATAAGCTATAAATAGTGCAGAACTTATTTAGAATAAGGTTCCATAAAAATCTGTTTGACAGATTTCATATTAGATATGAACAGGAAAGAAACCGGGTTTTCTCATTCCTGAAGATTTGGGCATGCTAGGCATATGTTTGGATGATACCAAACTAAAACCCAAATCGGGTAAATGCCTAAGTTATGGGTTATCCTAGGGAAACCTAAGTATAGTACTTATACATCTGACAAGAGAACAATTAATTGTTGCTCACCATGCGGTTTTCCTAAGAGGAATACCTAAATGCTGTGGTTAGTGGGAGGATAGTAAAACTCGATGAAAATCAGAGTAATACTATTCCTGGCACCGATTCCTAATGGAACATAAATAGTTCATCAAGGATGAAACTATTGTTGGGAAAATCTACGGTCCCGAGGATCGATTCAAGCAAGAAACATAAGTGCGAATACATCGAGGAAGTTACGGAATACTTACATAATTCGGGTTCGCTAATTCCAAATTAATGAATTTTTGTTGAGACGTAATTAAATAATTATGCCTAGCAAAATTATTATTCACGTCGCTAACGAATTAATTCTAAATTAACTCGTTTGCCTGAATTAAATTCTAAATTCAATTCCGCGTCGAAATCCAATTTCATATAATATATCGAATATATTATTTTATCGATTAATTCCAATCAATCATTTTCTCTCTCATCATATTAATCCCAAATTAATAAAGTGCGAGTCATACGTCATCGGTGAATCTTCGGGAATCGACCCATGAGATCCCCGGATATGTTGGCAGTAAATTCGGTCGTCGGACTATCCGAACACGTAAGTACCTAGTACTACATTTGTACCAATTTACAAGACAATGTTGGCTTCTAGCAAAGTGCCATGCCTACCAACCATTCTCCAGAAATATCCTTACAGGAATATGTAATCTATATCAGGTGTAGTATATGTAGTATTACGTATTTCGATCCAGTATCAGATGTCACATGCTAAGTCTGGGGCTGGAATTGTGTCTGCCCCGTACGAAGCACATATCGGATCTCTGGTAACTAGTCTCTATAATCGCATAAACATGATCTAGTCATAATATCCCGATAGCTGCAGCATATAAGAGAACAAGTTCCGTATCCTACGTGACCATCATCTCCACTATGACTGGAGTGATACTTCCGTCTTGACATCACACCCAACAAACTACGATTCTCAATATACCCAGCAGAGGCCTACACAGAACCTGTTAAAGCCTTGGACGACCTAAAACCAAAGCATATTGATTGTCGCAAGTATTAGCGGTGCAAGTCTCAGGTTAAGACCAAATACACCTACCCTGATTTCGGACTTCCATAGATACATAGTCATACTACCAATGGAATTTCGAGGGGTCTATCCAGAGCGAAGCTGTTTTCCGTACCATCGGTAAAACACAACCTCCTATTAAACTTGGATGAGTATCATATACCCAAATATATGAGAACTATGTCGTTATGCCCTCACAACGCGCACAAGTGTAATACTAGTATTTTTCGCATTATCGATGTCCAATCTCGATAATACTCTGACTAGGGATATTTAAGGATTAAACCTTCGTGGATTGATATTGTCTCATATCATCTCAATCTAGGAAGTAATCATAAGGACCTCCTATCATTTATACATCTTGGTGATCTAATCACAAATGATAAGAGAGCAATTTCATTTGTCACATAGTTAATTTGTACAACAACACCATGATCTGTAAATATAGTGACGCTATGGGTCATAACTGTCCAACAATCTCCCACTTGGCCTATAGCCAGTCACTCGAGTGTCCTACACCCGAAATATGTACGGTTCACTCAAATTACTGAGAAAAGACTTTCGTCAGCAGATTTGCATAATTATCATCTGATGCGATTTATACGATCATCACATCACCACGATGTATGATCAGAACGAATCAGATGAATAGTCGAAGTATTCACCTGGATCATTGATGAGACCATTAATTCTTTAGCCTGTGTTGTAGCCTAGCTCAGCTGCTAACAGAATTATATCTAATCTAATTAGATTTATTATCAATCAGAAGGCTTTTATTACTGCCTCAGATGCAGCAATAATCCACTTTTGTTGTTTATTCGGTAACAGTATCTTGCTTGGAAGATTTCCAGCTCACCGTTCCGTTATTCAAACTTTGTAGTATCGTTCTTATGACTTACGTTCATTTTTATCGGTTAGAAAACTTGCATTATTGATCCCAGCCACTTCAAGTTTTCCTTCTCCTTAGTATAAGACATCATCCTTAGTTCTCTAAGAAACTTAAGGATGTTCTTAACATCAATCCAATGACTATCACTTAGATTGGCCCGATTGTGACTCCATATGGTCAAAGCGTATGAGACATCAGGTCGCATACATTTTTCAATGTATGATTTCTTGGAGAGTTGTCAACAACTTTAAATCTATCCCAGTAGATTTTTATTCCTAGAATAAAAGTTGTTTTCTCCCAAGAATTTTACGGAGAATTTTTTTTTTCCGAAAGCCAAGCTTTCACTGATTATATTTATGGGAATATCATTTCCAAGAAATGAAATTTCATTATTACTTAGGACTTTCATTGTCAGTGCGCTCCCACTAACCCTCTTATATACACAAGAATCATTTTCGTTTTGAATTAAATCATACACCATTATGATTACATCAAAATGATAATTCCAAGAACTCAATGCTTGCTTCAATCCATCCATGGATCGAATAACCTACAAACCTTGTTTGCTAGTTATGGTACGACAAAACCGTCAGGATGTTGTAAACATCCTCTAAAAGGTTTCCGTCAAGGAAAGAGATTTTGGCATTCAGCTGTCATATTTCATAAATGAAACATGCAGCATCAGCAAGCATTATCCAAATGGATTTACTGTGGCAACAGTAAAAGATTTTGTTGTAATCAACACAATGTTGATAACGATACCTTTTCGCTACAAGCCTAGCTTAGTACGTTGGTATGTTACCATCCATGTATGTCTTCCTTGAAGACTTATATAGTACAAATAGGCACAATGCCTTGCGGTACATCAACTAGTATCCAAACATAGTTGGTATACATGGAATCCATTTCGAATTTTATGGCACTTTGCCATAATAGGGAGTCAATACCTTGTATCACTTCCTCATACGTAGTCAGTTCATATTCCTCAATAAGATTGACATCTTTATGAGGTGAGATCAGAAACCCATACCCCAGTTGTTTTCTGACTCTCTCCGACTTACGTGGTTCTTGTGTTTTCGAAGATTATTGGTATAGTTTCATCCTTGATGAACTATTTATGTTCCATTAGGAATCAGTGCCTAGAATAGTATTACTCCGATTTTCATCGAGTTTTACTATCCTCCCACTTACCACTGCATATCGGTATTCCTCTTAGGAAAACCGCATGGTGAGCAACAATTAAATTGTTCTCATGTGAGTTGTATAAGCACAATACTTTTGTTTCCCTAGGATAACCACAACTTAGGCACTTATCCGATTTGGGTCTTAGTTCGGTATCATCCAAACATATACCTAGCATACCCAAATTATCAGGAATGAGAAAACCATGTTTCTTTCATGTTCATATCTAATATGAAATCTGTCAGACATACTTTTATGGAACCTTATTCAAAATAAGTTCTGCACTGTAAATGCGTATCTGTTGAAGGAAATGGTAGCTCAGAGCGACTCATGATTAACCTTATCATGTCCAATAAGATTCGGTTTCTCCGTTCAGACACATCGTCAAACTGACGTGTTCCGGGAGGAGTCCTCATTGAAAGAATATTATACTCTTTCAAGTATTTGAGAAACTTATTGCTTAAGTATTTTCATCGTGGTCGAATCATGATGTTTCAATACTTTAGCCGATCTTTTTGTCTATTTCGTGTCGAAACTGTAAAAGTTTCCGATCCGTGTTTCCCAAAAAACACATAACCATAACGTGATTCCACATCCGTAAAGGTCACGAAATACTCATATCCACCTCTAGCCTAGCTAGATATGGGCCCACTTGCTTCACTATGAACTAGGGCTAACAGATCGGTGGCACTTACACTTTTACCAAGTAAATAGTATTTTAGGCACTTTGCCCAATAAACTAGATTCGTAGACTTTATTTGATTGAAATCAAATTTGTCCTAGTATCCACTCTTCAAAAGTGTGGATATACGAGTCTTGTTTAATTGTGTCCCAGACAACAATGCCACATTTATGTTTCAACTGATTTATTCAGTTTGAGCTATTTGTTTGTCATGTTATACGTTTGAGATTTATTTATATTCAAAATATAAATAATGTTATTTACATCTAATGTGTTTATCTCAATATCATCTTTATAAAATAAAACACTTTAGTGTTCTAGAATATAAAGGCATACCCGCAACAGATTATACTCTGATATAGAGATAATGTTTCTAGTCAAACTAGTTACATTTTAACAGTTTACTAAGTTAAGTACACACCCGAAGGGTAGTTCCTAAACTTAGGTATCTATGGTTAAAACAGTGACTTTCGACCCGTTTCCGATTCGTAGATAGATCTCAACTGAAGTCAGTATCCTGCTCTCAGCAGATTCTGCACATCAGTACAAATTTATGTTCCACATCCAGTATCTAAAATCCAATTTTAATACTAGTAGCGAACATGTTTATGACAAACATATTTGAAGTCGGAGTCTTACACCGTCTTCATTTCCTTCATGTCTGCCTTATCCATACGGCAGTCACGCTTCCGTGTCCCCGTTTGCCACAGTTTAGGCAAACATTTTGGGATATGTCATTTGTCTTCCCAGAAGATTATAATGATTTTGCCTTTTGCCCTTTTCACACTCCAGAAGCCTTTGGCTAAGCCTTGGCCTTCTGGGATGTCAAAGTAAGATGCGCCTTGCGCTTCTCGCCTATTGCAAACTTTGGCTTTGACTCCTTGAGTATAGCCATTAACTCTCCAAGAGTTTACTATTGCAATTTAGTACTTCAAAGATCTAAAAATAGATCTATGAAGATCCTTCAATTTCATTATCATATTATAAGGATCCAATCCTTAGTTCTGATTAAGAAATTAAGGAGTCTATTTGGCAAGCATTACAGATTAAGCACTAAAGTTATCATCACATGAATATTCCAAAATATCATGCTCTACTACTATTGCTTAACTCCAGGCTTAGGCCTAATATGTTATTTTTATCAAATAAAGTAACTTATTAGTTTCCAGACCATTCTAAAATTTTATTCCCAATTTGAAAATTAAATTCGTTTAAATACATTTTCGCCCAGGATTATTTTTAAACTCTAATCTTTCAATTTATCTTGATTCTAATAGTCCAACTATTTAATCAACGATTTATAGGTACTATTTATTATAATGATTACTATAGTCCAACTATTTAATCAACTATAGTTAATAGATTAAATTCAATTATATGATTACTATAATCCAATTATAAAATCAACTATAATTAATTAAATCAAATATATTGATTACTATAATCCATTATATAATCAACTATAAATGAAATAGTTTGAATACAGTCCAACTGTTTTATATTAAACAACATTAAATATTAGTCCAACTAATAATTAATTTATATTGACGAAAAATTTGAAATGAGCGCATATGGCAAGTTACTAAACGAATATTGCAAATTTAATACTTGCCTCCAACTATTTTTCGGCGAGCCTCTAACCCTCTGTTGAGTACTCGGGAAACCTTATTTCCTAGTGGGCTAGGATCCCGTTAAATAACACACAATCTTGACTTTGGCCAACAAATTGTATGATAATTAACTAGGTAGATCTCTAAGATCAATTGGATCTCATCCAATTCCTAGATCCAGTTGGGGGACATCCAAGTCCGAAACATATATCTTATATATGCCAATATATCCAATATATTACCTAACCTTTTTCCTTTGAATCAACTAAACCTTGGCTCTGGCACAACAAACTTAGTGATCCCAGTTAAGCGAACCCATTGACCATGGAAAGCTTCGTAATCAATGTCGATGGACAAGAAGTGGTCTTGACTTTGGCCAACAAATCACAACTTGGACAAGACACCGATATGGAACAAAGCTCCCGTGATTCAAACACATCCTCGACGGATAAAGGTCTTGACTTTGGCCAACAAACCAATGCCAGTCTTGGATCTTGAGTAAGAATCACTCAATGGAGGAAAAAACGCTTAATATTTTGTGAAGGTTTTTCGCGTGCAAATTGTCAACCAATTTATTATCTTTGTTAAGGTCTCATCATCATACACCCTTAAAACATGCATTCTAAACACATAATAAGGCACGTAAATAATTATATAATGATATGCGGATGGATACTTAACACATTGATCCTAGATCAAATCTCTCCATTTCCTCTCCCTCTCGCACAAAGTATTTGCTTCTACCCGTTACATAACACTTCTAAAGAAACCTCATTTACATTGATGGGAATATGTGAAAAGAGAAATACATAGAGTAAGGAGGTAATAGGCTGGACTCGCATGTCCAATTAATAAATTCTAAATTTATTACAATAATTTCCAAAATTGCCCCACCAATCTAATATCCATCCGATATACATTATTCATGCATCGTAACCATGTATTCACATAAGCATGTTATCAATCAATCTAATCCAATTAATTAATTTGATAATTAATGACCATCCAATGTTCAAACAATGATTTGATTTTGCTCGAGTCCGACTCGTTTAGCGAATAAGTACTCAAAGTACGAATTCTGAATTAAATTAAACTACACATTAAAGCCAATTTAATATGTATTTAATACTAATTCACCTATTTAATTCAAATTAAATATTACACTTTATTATGAACATTTACGACTTAAATTCCATATTTAATCGTTACGGGTCTCAAAGCCCGATTAACATCCAACTTTAATTTAATTAAAGTCCAATGGGCTTTTAATTAATTTCTTAAGGCGTGGACTTTTGGTCAACTTGGGTCAAACCTAATAACCAAAGCCCAATCAAGGAATAACCCCATAAGCCTAGAAATCAATTTAGGCCTATTAGGCCCAATTAAAGTAAAGGTCCATTTGTCACAATTGGACATTATGGAAATGGTTTTGGGCCCAATTGGATCCAACCAATTTAGCCTAACCCATTGGTACAACCAAGCCCAATAAGCCCAATTACAACATTACAAGCCCAAATCCATTTAAGCCTAATGTAATTAAATTCCAAAATTCCAATTTCATAATTTAATTACTCAAAGGGTATAGCATAATTAATTACCCAAATCAATATTTCCAAAACACCAATTAGCCTAATTAATCATGCTCATTAACAACAATTAGTTTCCAACACAAATGATCAAAAATCAAACCCATTTTCATGCTATATATGTCTCGGCAATTATGGTTTTTACATGTCCAATTCGGTTTCAATCCAATCAAATCCAATTCAATATTACCCAACTGCTTTCAAGTCATCCAATGAATCAAAAATCAAAAATTCCAAGACATTTAGGGCTATGTCATTCTCGGCCAAGCCAATATTTTTGGCCAAATTGTTCCAAACAATATTTCATGAAATTGATCCAATCAAACTTCAATTAAATATCATTTAAGCATACTCAATCATCCAATTTCATCAAATCATGCTCAAATCCATTTTACCCAATTTTAACCCTAAATCAAGTTTCATGCTTTTAACTCGCTCTGATACCATTGTTGGGAAAATCCACGGTCCCGAGGATCGATTCAAGCAAGAAACATAAGTGCGAATACATCGAGGAAGTTGCGAAATACTTACATCGATCGGTTGAGGCGATGCGGTGAAGAATAAAATTCTTTTTCTCCCTCCAAGGTGGATCGGTAGTGAGCATAAAAATGTCCTCCATTTTCGGCCATCAAGGTCCTCCAAGCTCCAAGCTTTTGTTTGATGATTCCAAGCTCACAAGAGGTTTCCCTATCACCTTTGTATGTCTCCATAGTGTGCTAGCACTCTTGATTTTTGCCACAAAAATCATCACTTGCTTCTCCTTGGTCTCGCAGTAAGCAAAAACCAGAAGAAAAATAGCCTTTTGTGGGCGTGAGAGAGGGAGGAAGAAAGAATAGAGAGAGTGTTATTTTGTTACTCAAATTGGTAAATGATTTTCCAAAAATCATATACAAAAAATTGCAACCAAAAAGTCAAATGGCAATTATGCCAACCACATCCATCAACTAACATCAATCAATCAAGTGACAAGTTGTCACATCACTCAAAGTGACTAATAATTTGACGCTAGATGCGACTAGTGGTTTGATGATTGATTGACTTGCGGGCCGCACTTAAGTTCACAATGCGAGTGTGCTCGCAAACACTCCCGGGTCGGGTTTGCTAATTCCAAATTAACGAATTTCTGTCGCGACGTAATTAAATAATTATGCTAAGCAAAATTATTATTCACGTCGCTAACGAATTAATTCTAAATTAACTCGTTTGCCTGAATTAAATTCTAAATTCAATTCCGCCGTCGAAATCCAATTTCATATAATATATCGAAAAAATATATTATTTTCGATTAATTCCAAATTAATCGTTTCTCCTCTTTAATTAATATTTATCTCAGATAAAATATCTCTGCAATTAATCCCATATTAATTTTCTCTCTCATCAAATTAATCCTAGATTAATAAAGTGCGAGTCATACGTCATCGGTGAATCTTCAGGAAGCGACCCATGAGATCCCCGGATATGTTAGCAGTAAATTCGGTCGTTGGACTATCCGACACCACGTAGTACCCTAGTACTACGTTTGTACCGATTTACAAGACAAGGTTGGCTTCTAGCAAAGCGCCATGCTACCCAATTCTCTAGAAATATCCTTATAGGAATATGTGATCTATATCAGGCGTAGTATACGTAGTATTGCGTATTTCGATCCAATATCGGATGTCACATGCTAGGCCTGGGGCTATAATTGTGTATGCCCCGTACGAAGCACATATCGGATCTCTGGTAACTAGTCTCTATAATCGGATAAACATGAACTAGTCATAATATCCCGATAGCTGCAGCATATAAGAGAACAAGTTCCGTATCCTACGTGTCCATCATCTCCACTATGACTGGAGTGATACTTTCGTCTTGGCATCACACAGAACACACTACGATTCTCAATATACCTAGCAGAGGCATACACAGAACCTGTTAAAGCCTTGGACGACCTAAAACCAAAGCATATTGATTATCGCAAGTATTAGCGGTGCAAGTCTCAGGTTAAGACCAAATATACCTACCCTGATTTCGGACTTCCATAGACACATAATCATACTACCAACCAATGGAATTTTCGAGGGTTCTATCCAGAGCGAAGTTGTTTTCCGTACCATCAGTAAAACACAACCTCCTATTACACTTGGATGAGTATCATATACCCCAATATATGAGAACTATGCCGTTATGCCCTCACAACACGCACAAGTGTAATACTAGTCTTTTTCGCATTATCGATGTCCAATCTCGATAATACTCTGACTAGGGATATTTAATGATTAAACCTTCGTGGAATGATACTGTCTCATATCATCTCAATCCAGGAACTATCATAAGGACCTCATATCATTTATACATCTTAGTGATCTAATCACAAATGATAGCAATTTCCTTTGTCACATAGTTAATTTGTACAACAACAACACCATGATCAGTACAAATAGTGACGCTATGGGTCATAACTGTCCAACAACTATACCAAAAATCTTCGAATAGACAAGAACCGCTTAAGTCGGAGAGAGTTAGAAAACAACCTGGGGTATGGGTTTCTGATCTCACCTCATAAAGATGTCTATCTTATTGAGGAATACCAACTGACTACGTATGAGGAAGTGATACAAGGTATCGACTCCCTAATATGGCAAAGTGCCATGAAGTTCGAAATGGATTCCATGTATACCAACCAAGTTTGGATATTAGTTGTTGTATCGGAAGGCATTGTGCCTATTGGTATTATATAAGTCTTCAAGGAAGACATACATGGATGGAAACATACCAACGTACTAAGCTAGGCTTGTAGCGAAAAGGTATCGTTATCAACATTGTGTTGATTACAACGAAATCTTTTACTGTTGCCACAGTAAATCCATTTGGATAATGCTTGCTGATGCTGCATGTTTCATTTATGAAATATGACAACTGAACTTCAAAATCGTTCTCCTTAAAAGGAAACCTTTTGGAGGATGTTTACAACATCCTTACGGTTTTGTCGTACCAAAACTAGCAAACAAGGTTTGCAGGTTATTCGATCCATCAATGGATTGAAGCAAGCATATGGTTCTTGGAATTATCGTTTTGATGTAATCATAATGGTATATGATTTAATTCAAAACGAAAATGATTATTGTGTATATAAAGAGGTTAGTGGGAGCGCACTGACAATAAACGTCCTAATAAATAATGATGACATGTCTTTTCTTAGAAATGATATTCCATAATAACAATCGGTGAAAGCTTGGCTTTCATCTGATAATTATCCGTAGAATTCTTGGGAGAAACAACCTTTATTCTAGGAATAAAGATCTACTGGGATAGATTTAAAGTTGTTGACAACTCTCCGAGAACTCGTACATTGAAAAATGTACGTAACCTGATGTCTCATACGCTTTGAGCATATGGAGTCACAATCAGGCCAATCCAAGTGATAGTCACTGGATTGATGTTAAGAACTTCCGTTAGTATCTTAGATGAACTAATGATGCTATCTTATACTATGGAGTTGGAGAACTTGAAGTGACTAGGTTCACTACTGCAAGTTTCCAAAGAGAAAAGTAAAGACTATAAGTCGTAGCAACGGTACTATAAAGTTTGAATAACGGAACAGTCAGCTGGAAATCTTCCAAGCAAGATACTGTTATCGCATAAACAATAAAATTGGATTATTGCTGCAGCTGAGGCAGCAATAGAAGCCTTCTAGATTGATATAATAAATCTAATTAGATTAATATAATTATGTTAGTAGCTGAGCTAGGCTACAGCGCAGGCTAAAGAATTAATGGTCTCATCAACGATCCAGATACATATTTCGATTATTCATCTGATCCGTTTGGATCATACATCATGGCGATGTGATGATCGAATAAATCCCATCAGATGATAATCATGCAAATCCGCTGACGAAATCTTTTCTCAGTAATTTGAGCGAACCGTACATAGTTCGGGTGTAGGACACTCGAGTGGTTGGCTATAGGCCAAGTGGGAGATTGTTGGACAGTTATGACCCATAGCATCACTATTTGTACAGATCATGGTGTTGTTGTACAAATTAACTATATAACAAAGGAAATTGTTCTTTTATCATTTGTGATTAGATCACCAAGATGAATAAATGATGAAAGGTCCATATGATTAGTTCCTGGATTGAGATGATATGAGACAGTATCAATCCACGAAGGTTTAATCATTAAATATCCATAGTCAAAGTATTATCGAGATTGGACATCGATAATGCGAAAAGACTAGTATTACACTTGTGCGCATTGTGAGGGCATATCGACATAGTTCTCATATATTTGGGTATAGGATACTCATGCAAGTGTAATAGGAGGTTGTGTTTTACCGATGGTATGGAAAACAGCTTCGATTTGGATAGACCCCTCAAAATTCCATTGGTAGTATGACTATGTGTCTATGGAAGTCCGAAATCAGGGTAGGTGTATTTGGTCTTAACCTGGGACTTGCACCGCTAATACTTGTGACAATCAATATGGTTTGGTTTTGGTCGTCCGGGGCTTTAACAAGTTTTGTGTATTGGCAAGTATCTAAATGAAATTGCAAATTTAATACTTGCCTCCCACTATTTTTCGGCGAGCCTCTAACCCTCAGTTGAGTACTCGGGAAACCTTGTTTCCTAGTGGGCTAGGATCCCCTTAAATAACACACAACCTTGACTTTGGCCAACAAATTTTATGATATTTAACTAGGTAGATCACTCAGATCAATTGGATCTCATCCAATTCCTAGATCTAATAGGTGGACATCCAAGTCTGAAACATATATCTAATATATGCCAATATATCCAATATATTCCCTAACCTTTTTCCTCTGAATCATCTAAGCCTTGGCTTTGGCACAACAAACTTAGTGATTCCAATTAAGCGGGACCCATTGACCTTGGAAAGCTTCGTAATCGATGTCGATGGACAAAAAGTGATATTGACTTTGGCCAACAAATCACAACTTGGACAAGACATGCGATATGGAACAAAGCCTTCATGATTCAAACACATCCGCGATGGACAAAGGCCTTGACTTTGGCCAACAAACCAATGCCAATCTTGGATCTTGAGAATGAATCATTCAATGGATGGAAAAACGCTTAATATATGTTGATGGTTTTTCGCGTAATTGGCAACCAATTAATTATCTTTGTTAAGGTCTCATCATACACCCTTAAACATGCATTCTAAAAGCATAATAAGTCGTGATAAATAAATTAATAATGATATGCGGATGGATATTTAAAACAACTTGTTCCTAGAACAAATCTCTCCCTTTCCTCTCTCTCCGCTAGCACAAATCTTACTTCTACCCAATTACATAACACTTCTAAAGAAACCTCATTTACATTGAGGGGAATAGGTGAGAAGAGAAATACAAAGAATCAAGAGGTAATACGCTGGACACGTAGGTCCAATTTAATAAGTTCTAAATTTATTACAACAATTTCCAAAATTGCCCTCACCCATCTAATATCCATCTGATATACATTATTCATACATCACATCCATGTATTCACACAAAGCATGTTATCATTCAATCTAATCCAATTAATTAATCTGAAATTAATGACCATCCAATGTTCAAACAACAATTTGATTTGCGCGAGTCAAACTCGTTTTAAGAATAAGTACTCAAAGTACGAATTTTTGAATTATATCAAACTACAACATTAAATCCAATTTAATTTGTATTCATTACTAATTCTTTATTTAATTCCAAATTAAATACTTACACTTTTTAATGAGCCTTTGCGACTTAGATTCTAAATCTAATCTTTACGGGTCTCAAAGCCCAATTAACATCCAATGTCAATTTAATTAAAGTCCAATGGGCTTTCAATTAATTTATAAGGCATGTACTTTTGCAACCAAAGCCCAAAAGGAATCACCATTTTGCCAAAAATCAATTTTGGCCCATCAGGCCCAATTAAAATTTTAAAGGCCAATTTTATTATATTTGGACTTTATGGATATGGTTTTGGGCCCAATTGGATCCAACCAATTAACCTAAACCAAATTGGCCCAACCAAGCCCATTAAGCCCAAATACAACTTTAAAAGCCCAATTCCAAATTTAGCCCAACTAATTAAATTCCAAATTTCCAAATTTCACAATTTAATTAACTAAAGTGTATAAGCCATAATTAATTACTCAAATTAAAAATTCCAAAATACTAATTTAATCAATTAATCATGCTCATCATCATCAACACATGTCCAACATCATTGAATCAAAAAATCAATTCATTTCCATGCTAATTAGTCACGGCAATTTGGGGATTTCTTGTCCGATTTCGATTTCAATCCAATTAAATCCTAAATCAACATTTCCCAAGTCTTCCAACTCATCCAATGATCAAAAGAACAAAAATCACCATGACATTTAGGGCACTACAACTTTCGGCCAAGCCAAAATATTGGGGAAAAATTGATCCAATTCAATTTTCATCAAATTGATCATGCATAACTCTAAGTTATCATCATTCAAGCATATTCAAACAAACAATTTCATCAAAACATGCTGAAATCATTTTTACCCAAATTTTACCCTAAATAAATTTCATGCTTAATCAAGGCTCTTGATACCATTGTTGAGTTTACTAAGTTATCCCAAGATCAATTAAGCAATGAAAACATGTGAATACATCAAATTAAAGTTGTGGAATACTCACTTTGATCGGATTTGCGATGCGATGTACACAAAACTTTTCTTCCTCCATGGAAGCTCTCGGCCATGCCCAAAATTTGTGCTCCAAGTTTCGGTCAACCCTCAATTGTATGCTCCAAGCTCCAAGCTTTGTAAATGGTGATTCCATGCTCATGAATGGGTTTCCCTATCACCTTTGTTATGACCATTTATGTGCTAGCATTGGAGAAAATTGCAACAAAATTCCCCTATACTTTTCATTGTTGCTCTCGGCATTGAAGGAGAAAGAGAGAAAAATTTTGGCTCCAAGGCCGAAAATGGGAGAGAGAGAGGAAGGAGATGAGTTGTGTGTGTTGTGTATTTGGTTTTGATTTCCAAAAAACAAATACCAAAAATCAATTACCATTTTTCAAAAAAATGGTACAAGACCTTAAAGTCTTCCAACAACTCACATCAATCAATGATGACAAAGTGTCAATCACCAAAAAGGTGGTAAGACATTCATCACTTGAATGACTAATGATGTGATACGTGATGTGACTTGTGGGCCCCACTTGATTCGAAATGCGAGTGGGCCCACAAACACTCACGGGTTATGGTTCGCTAATTTCGAAATAACGAATTTTCCGTTGCGACGTAATTAAATCAAATTTAATTAAATAATTATTCACGTCGCTAGCGAATTAATTCTAAATTAACTCGTTCGCCCGAATTAAAATCCAATTTTAATTCTGCGTCGAAATCTAATTTCGTATAATATATCAAATATATTATTTTATCGATTAATTCCAAATTAATCGTTCTCTCTCTTTAAATAATATTTTATCCCAGATAAAATCTCTCTGTTATTAATCCTAGATTAATTTTCTCTCTCTTATAATTAATCCCAGATTAATTATGTCTGAGTTAATACGTCATCGGTGATTCTTCGGGAAGCGACCCATGAGATCCCCGGATATGTTGGCAGTAAATTCGGTCGTCAGACTATTCGAACAAGAACGTACCTAGTACTACGTTTTCACCGATTTACAAGACATGGTTGGCTTGTAGCAAAGTACCATGCCTATCCAATTATCCAGAAATATTCTTAAAGGAATATGTAATCTATATCAGGCGTTGTATACATAGTATTGCGTATTGCGATCCAGTATCGGATGTCACATGCTAGGTCTTGGGTTAGAATTGTGCCTTTAAGAAGCACATATTGGATCTCTGGTAACTAGTCTCTATATTCGGATAACTATGACCTTGTCATATTATCCCGATAGCTGCAGCAAAGTATATTGTGTCTGCCCCGTAAGAGCACCAGTTCCGTATCCTACGTGATCATCATCTCCACTATGACTGGAGTGATACTTCCATCTTGACATCACACCCAATACACTACGATTCTCAATATTCCCAGAAGAGGCGTACACAGAACCTGTTAAAGCCCTGGACGACCAAAACCAAAGTATATTGATTGTCGCAAGTATTAGCGGTGCAAGTCTTAGGTTAAGACCAAATACACCTACCCTGATTCGGACTTCCATAGACACATAGTCATACTACTAATGGAATTCTGAGGGGTCTATCCAGAGCGAAGCTGTTTCCGTACCATCGGTAAAGATAACCTCCTATCGCACTTGCATAAGTATCAATACTTAAATATATGAGAACTATGTCGTTATGCTCCCACAACGCGCACAAGTGTAATACTAGTCTATTCCGCATTATCGATATCCAATCTCGATAATACTACGACTAGGGATGTTTTAATGATTAATCCTTCATGGATTGATACTGTCTCATATCTTATCAATCCGGAACTAATCATATGGACTTTTATCATTTATATATCCCGATAATCCAATTACAAATGATAAAAGAGCAATTTCCTTTGTCACATAGTTAATTTTTACAACAACACCATGTTCTGTACAAATAGTGATGCTATGGGTCATAATTGTCCAACAAATGTTGCATCTACTTCTTCTTTTTTTCAGGCGAGAAGGGTGTAAAACTTTCAAGAAGTGTAAACTTGGGCTTAATCTTTTTATTTTTATTCTTTTATATTATTATGTTAGTAATCATGTATTATTTAAGCTTCAGTGGACTTAAGTGTGTTTAGTTGCCATGTAGGGTGTACTTAGTAGGCCCATTTACTAACTATTCCAAAATTATTTCCTTTATACACTCGATGTGTTTGTCAATTTCATATAAAGTCCATAAGCCCACCCCATCAAAATTCATTTCCCAATTAATTATTTTTCTTTATCTCATAAAAATTTTATCTAGGCCATTGAGATTATAATCTGACTAGATCGTAAAATATTGGGTATTACAATTATCCCCCTTTAAAATGATTCGTCTTCGAATCATATTAGAACTAGAATAAATCTCATGCTCGTGTTAAACAGCAACCAAAGAATTAATCTTTCACTGCCTTTTCAGGTTCTCAGGTGGTCATTTATATTTCTCAAAATTACTTGTTTACCAAAATTACAAAATGTTGTAAAAAACTATATTCTTTGTTCCTCATCTGGAGGTTAGTTCGATCAGTTGTAAATAAAATGAATCTAACTATGGAATCCTAGCCTAGCTAGAGAAAACGTAGTTCATATAACTCACTCTTCCTAGGTTCGAAGCTTTTGTAATATCAACTCTCCAAGTTTTTACTTGCCACGACTTATTGATATTCTTGTTAGTTTAATTTTATTTCCACTATGTTATCTCTGATAATATATCAAACCTCCACAACTTTTTTTTTTGACTTTCGAGCATTCCATAAGGATTCCTTACACTTCATCGTAATGTAGCTCATTCTAGCTCAATACTATTTCCATCTTTTCCCAGTTCTGTTATCCTTCTTTTTCTGCCTTCTGTATCAAGTCAAAATTCAAATCATTTCTAATATGAATTTAACATGTCCTACATATCAAAATTCAATTGCAACATGAAACCCCAAATTTGAGTCCCAAGACCGAGAGCCTCATTGGTGGGCATAATTGTGATTTTGCAACCTTTGTGTTCAAAACACATGAAAATGAAATCTAATCAACCCAATATTTTACATGCATCATATAAACATCCAAATACACACCATAAATGAAAATCCTCAAATTTGGAAGTGGTCTTAAACCCTATGTTGATGGTGTTTTCAGGCATTAAGATATTTAAAGCAGCACGACGAGGACATAAGGGTAATTCTCACCATTTGGAGAAATCGTTAAGGCCGACCTGACCACCTTAAGGGTCCAAGCACCTTACGGTTTCAAACTGACCACAACAGAAATAGACTGAGCACTTTATGACCGGCAACCGATCACTTGGGTTCAGATAGCCAGGCACTATCAAGTCGACAACAGCATTCTCAGCATAAAGGACTATCATGACCGACCACATGAAAACCGACCAGATGGCGAGATATGCTCAAGATGATGACACCCTATTCCTGTGGATAAGATGAAATGAATTATCCTACTTTCACAAGGAAATGAAGTCAGAATCCAAAAAGGAATAAGAAAAAGGGAAGGCAACGTTAGATTAGAAGTCCTTACAGGAGGAGAAGACTGAATTCAACTAGGTATTCTTATACAAATAGGAGTCTGATTTCTGTACTATTATAAATAGGAGAGCAGAGTATGTGTAAGGAAGATCAGAATCATCAAGCTCCGACTTGTAAAACACAAAAAAGATCTGAGAAGCGTGTTTAAGTAATAAAAGTGTCATCCTTTTTTTGTCCGTGGACGTAGGTCGGATCCAAATCCACCAAACCACGTTAAATCTCCTTGTTGATTGGCGTGTTTATCTGTCTTTTGCTAAGTTTGCTTTTGGTCCCCTATAACCAAACAAATTCACTATTGAAGGAGGATTACCTCGGATGTGATATTCCCATATTACCCTGAGACCAAAATCAGCCGTCAACAGTTGGCGCCGTCTGTGGGGAACCAGCAAAAAGCAGCTCGCGTGGTAGGATAATGGCAGAAGATGGAAATCATCAATCTTCAGGGAATCCGGCAACAAACTGGATGAAAAAAATGGAAGAAAGCATGACGTCCATGATAGATCGGCTAGAGAGAATGGAAGGAGCGAACAACGAGAGACCAGAAGTCGGAACGAGTCGAAGAAAAGGTGAGAGAGCAAAAGGAAAAAGGGTGGTAGATACAAGTGAGGATGATGAACCCAGGAGGAAGGGCCCCTACGGAATAAAATCCGTGATTGTAGAAAAAGATTCACAAACAGAGGACACATGGGAAGAAGAGGGAAGAGGACAAAGAGGACAATCGCCCAATCCCTCTTATAATAGCCTCCACAACTCCAGAAGAGAAGAGAGGGAATATAGCGAGGATGCGCGAGAAGTTTCAAAACATAGGGAACACCGCACCCAAGGCAATGGACGCGTAGAAAGGCACAGGAAACAACGTGGTGGTACGACCAATGAGATAAAATCTTGGTTAAAAAAGGAGATGACCAAGTGGGGGGTAAGCCTCAAGACTAATGCTAGTGATGCGCGGGACGGCGAGGGGGAATCTCCCCTCACGGAAGAAATAAAGTCGGCCAAATTCCCAAAACGATTCAATATGCCGACCATGGCACCTTATAAAGGTCACTCTGATCTGAAATCCCACATCGAAAGCTTTATCCTGCTAATGGAAGTCCAGGGAGTAGTAGGAGATGCCATCTGCAAAGTGTTCCCCCTGACTTTGGGCAGACCCGCCATCATGTGGTACAGAAGTCTGGCCCCGAGGAGCATCAGGAACTTCACACAACTTAGGAAATCGTTCGTTCGACACTTTAAAGGGGCCTGCGTCCCCAAAAAGACGATTGGAGAATTAAGGCTTATGAAGCAAGGGGATGACGAACCTCTAAAAATCTTCATTGAAAGATACCATAACATGGTGCTGGAAGTCGGGGGATACGAGTCCCTAGAAGCCCTAGAAAGCTTAAAGGGAGCCCTAAAGGTCGGGAGGTTATGGACTCACCTAAGAATCCAGGACATACCTGATTATGCCACCGCCCTAGAGGTAGTCCGGAAGTTCGTCTTGGTAGAAAGAGAAGAAAAAATCTCCCGAAAGGGGGTGGCCATTCAAGAAAGAACAGCAAGAACGGAGGCCCGACGACCGGATAGGGAATTCAAAAGATTCAATCCAAAACCCAAAGAATTCAAGCCAATCCCTCAAAGAGATCGGGAAAGAGGGGCCGCGACTTAGGTGAACCCCATAGTCCGAGAAGAAACATATGTTCCCTTGAGAAAGCCACCAGGGCAGATCATCATGGAGATACAAGAAAAAGGCCTCTTGATAGAGCCCGACCTCAGGAGGTTCCCCACGGATAAAAGGAACCAGAAGTCTTACTGCGTACATCATAACCTGAGGGGACACACAACGGACGAATGCAAAGATCTGCGGGAACAGATGGAGGACCTAGCCCGAAATGGGTATCTAAATAGGTACATCGACCATGAGGTCATGGCGGCCAGACAGAGGGCACGAAACCGACAGGTGAACATCATCGCAGGGGGAAGCACGCTGGCCGGGGACTCAAATCGGTCAAGAAAGAACTACAGCAGAGCTCGAGGGGTAGAAGCTCAGATAAAAAGCCTCTCTCAAAATGACCCGCAGAGAGTTGTAAGAAGGGCAGTATGTCCCCGAAGTATAAATAAAACTTTCATTTTTCACCCGTTCTTCTAAAAACAAAAATTTGCAAAACCATATTCCAAACCCCGTGGACATACTCGACACAACAGCCCGAGATCACTTAAACTATTCGGCTCGGGGTCGGGTTACGTCCCACCGAGTCATGATCATTGGTCTGGGGACAGGACATTCCCCCAGAACCAAGTATCTCTATTGGCTCGGGGTCCTCAGGGACATACTCGATGCATATGATCTGTGAGAAGCATGGCACGGGGAGGGATGATACCCCCGTAGCGATTGCACACTCCAAAATTGTCGAACATAAAAAGGAACATGCCCTTAATGTGTCGAAGCACTCTTTTACCCGATGTAACAGATCCGTGGGAAAGCATAGCACGGGGGATGATGATGCCCCCGTGACGATTTCTGGCTCCAGTGATACCGGACCTAAGGAGGAATATACTCTTAGCATCTCGGACACTCTTTGATCTGTTCATCATTTGGATCCAAGAGAGGCGTAGCACGGGGAGGTGTTGTGCCCCTGTGGCGTGTGCCTGCTCCAACGCGGTAAGGAGGAGCCCTCGCACAAATATACAGGCTCCATAGCGACCCAACGTATAGAGGATGTGCCCTTACCATTTTAAAATGCTCCACTGATCCAAATCCTGGTTCGCCAGGACGCTGAATTGAAAGATTCAGAATTATGTTTTGGAGACCTCGGACAGGACGCTGTCTTGAGGCATCCATGTTGTTGTTTATACTTGCAAAAACATTTTTGGGGATAAGTGCTAAGTCACCCCCGGCCTTTTATCTTATTTTCCGAAGTTTTGTTTTTGTTTTTCAGCGGACCGGCAAGGGGACGCCCGTGCCGGATTTGGTAGGGCTTCAAAAGGTTGATTCACTTCCCTTCTACACAAGTCCCAAAGGTTACCCGGCTCGGGGTTGGATTTCGCTCCCCCGAGGCCATTAGACTAATCGGCTCGGGGTCGGGTTACATCCCACCGAGTCGGTCTTCTTTTGGACTGGGGAGGTAACATTCCCCCAGAGCCAAGTGTTTTACTCAGCTCGAGGTCGGGTTACATCCCACCGAGTCGGTCTTCTTTTGTACTGGGGAGGTAACATTCCCCAGAGCAAAGTTTTTTACTCAGCTCGGGGTCGGGTTACGTCCCACTGAGTCGGTCTTCTTTTGGACTGGGGAGGTAACATTCCCCCAGAGCCAAGTGTTTTACTCAGCTCGGGGTCGGGTTACGTCCCACCGAGTCGGTCTTCTTTTGGACTAGGGAGGTAACATTCCCCCAGAGCCAAGTGTTTTACTCAGCTCGGGGTCGGGTTACGTCCCACCGAGTCGGTCTTCTTTTGGACTGGGGAGGTAACATTCCCTCAGAGCCAAGTGTTTTACTCAGCTCGGGGTCGGGTTACGTCCCACCGAGTTGGTCTTCTTTTGGACTGGGAGGTAACATTCCCCAGAACGAAGTATTTTACTCAGCTCGGGATCGGGTTATGCCCCTCCAGCTAATATAGTCCCCCGCAAAAGGGCCTCAAAGAGTTCGGACAACAGGAAGAAAAGACAAGAAAAAAAAAGAGGAAGAAAGATAAATATATTAATACATTAATATAAGTGTACAAAGTTATTACAAAAAAAAAAGGGAGAAGAGATCGTTCAGAAGACTTACTTGTTCTCGGAAAGGCTAAAAGGTGTTCAGAACGATTTGCCTAACTTTTACGTTCACAGGTCACAGCAGAGAGAAGGCAAGGGAACCCACGGTCGAAGAAAACTCCAGAGAACACTGAGTTGAATGAATCACGGTTGGAAAAGGAGAAATGTTCGTAAAGAAATTGCCAAAAATGATTGCACAGTGAAGGCCTCGTCTTCTTATAGTCATGGTCAGGACGCTCGTAGCCGTTGGATCGAAAGAAGAAACCAGGATGAACGCCAAGTGTCGACTGCAAGAGAGGTCTGCCAAAATTAAATAGACGGTTGAGATCAACGCACTGTTGAAGCGCCTCTACACGGTCGATTCGCTTCCTTTTTGGCGGGAACCCGGCGGTTGTTTGACAAGTGTCGAACTTAGAAGAAACCCTAAAGATGATTTGATAGGCATTTAAGCGGACGTGACTGTTGCACGTCTCAAGAAAAGGCGCTTGAAAAGATACGACGTAACATATCGATTTAACACCGGGCCGACCCCCAATAAAGTAAATCAGCACACCATCTCTATATAGTTCCCGGCACCAACTTGCACACTCGTTGGAACGAGAACTAGGGGACAGATGTTGATGGTGTTTTCAGGCATTAAGATATTTAAAGCAGCACGACGAGGACAGAAGGGTAATTCCCACCATTTGGAGAAATCGTTAAGGCCGACCCGACCACCTTAAGGGTCCAAGCACCTTACGGTTTCAAACCGACCACAAAAAAAATAGACCGAGCACTTTATGACCGGCAACCGATCACTTGGGTTCAGATAGCCGGGCACTATAAGGTCGACAGCAGCATTCTCAGAATAAAGGACTATCATGACCGACCACATGAAAACCGACCAGATGGCGAGATATGCTCAAGATGATGACACCTTATTCCTGTGGATAAGATGAAACGCATTATCCTACTTTCACAAGGAAATGAAGTCAGAATCCAAAAAGGAATAAGAAAATGGGAAGGGAACGTTGGATTAGAAGTCCTTACAGGAGGAGAAGACTGAATTCAACTAGGTATTCTTATACAAATAAGAGTCTGATTTCTGTACTATTATAAATAGGAGAGCAGAGTATGTGTAAGGAAGATCGGAATCATCAAGCTCCGACTTGTAAAACATAAAAAAGATCTGAGAAGCGTGTTTAAGTAATAAAAGTGTCATCCTGTTTTTGTCCGTGGACGTAGGTCGGATCCAAATCCACCGAACCACGTTAAATCTCCTTGTTGATTGGCGTGTTTATCTGTCTTTTGCTAAGTTTGCTTTTGGTCCCCCATAACCAAACAAATTCACTATTGAAGGAGGATTACCTCGGAGGTGATATTCCTATATTACCCTGAGACCAAAATCAGCCGTCAACACCCTAATTTTTCAATTTTATCAAATTGGACAAATTAGACCAAATTAAAAAAATCAACACTTCAATCATGTTTCTTCCACACCAATCAAGCCTCACTACAATGAAATAACTATAGATCAAATCTAGGTCATTTAAGAGTGGGTCAATAACTCTAAAATGACAACAAGTTTATCAAACCATCAAAAGAATGCTTGTTAACATATTAGAAGCATTCTATGATCTTATACATGCTTTAACCCTATCCACAAACTTCCATCAAACAAAAACACAAAGAATAAAGAGTAGAAAAACTTGAGAACATCATAGCATGAAGCCCACAACAAGAGGAACATTTTTCTCTCTAATGGTAAGTTGGAAATACTTACTTAAATCCCAGCTTTTTCTTTGTTTTTCTTTTCTTCATCTCAAGCTTATTTGTCTCTCTTTTAATGGAGTTTTGGTAAGGATTTTGACTTAATGAAACCCTAAAAGAAAACAAAACAATTTATACTCCCACCATCTAGCTTGGCCGAAAATGAGTATAAGAAAAATATCATGATATTTTTTTTTTCATTTGCTTTAATTAATTACAACTTGTCCACTTGGTAAATTGATCATTACACTTTTAATGAATAATTCAAACAAGTCAAAAATTGCAACTAAGTCATTAAAGTAAATATCATAACTTTAAAATATTTATATTTTAATTAATTTAATCATTTAACTATTAAATAAATAAATAATTAATTAAATATAAATATATTAAATATATGTATTATTTTCAATATAGGTCAAATACATATATATTTATAATATAGGTCAAATATCTCAATTTGACAATTAATTAATGTGTATTTGAATTAATCTAACATTAAATTCAAATACACAAAAATTAAGGAAATGATTATCGGGTCCCTACACACGTATTTTGCGTTTAACCTTTAAACGACTTTATAAATAATCAATATTATTTATAATTGTTGCCCTAGTGCTCTATGAGTATATTTCATTAGTGAGACTCTCTAGATTCAGGTATATCCGTCACGAAATCCAATTTCGTGTCCATAATTTATCCACCCGTAAATTATGAAGATCACGAATAAACTCGCTGAATCATACAGGTCGAGGTCATGGCAAATGTATAATTCCTCCATCACAGGTATCCAGATATATCCAAGAGATATAGATGTTAACGTCAAATCTCTATTGGGACAATCCCGTCGACGTATTTATTAGCAATCTCTAAAAGAACATTTAGAATTGACTTATAAAATGTACCACGGGCCCATGGTTTTTATCTGATTGCTAATCATATGGACTACTTATGCTCTGATACACAGAACTGACGGATCCTTTCTCGATACACACAGGACATCCTGAGGATCTATCTACACCCAATGAACATGCGGAGGTCTGATCTAAATAGATCGGTGACGTGACTGCCATCTAAGTGTAGAAGATGTCTCATGTGCCCACAGTGGCATCTCAAGTCTAAGAATCACAAGTGCTACTCAACCCGAGAACATTCTTATTGACGTTGGTGTACCATCCATTATGAATCTTCGGTGAGTCATTCAATGTTTATCCGCTATAAACACCTACACGTTTATACGAGTCTCCAAGACTGATTGTTAATTGAGAAACCATTGGAATCATATATTCCAGTATACGACATGTACCGGTCTCAACTGGTTTACTATACTGACCAAGTAGTGTAAACCTTGACTAGGAACTGTCTGAGAATGACAACATCATGATACAACTTAATGTCAGTTACGATGATTTTACAACGGCATCATGACTAGTCATTCTAAGGTCATTACGTCTTTACCATATTAAAGATATATTATATTATAGAAACTTCATATATTATTCATAATAATAACGTTTTACAGTAGTATTCATAAAGAAATACAACCGGGAATTGGCGCTCTGAGCACCAACCCCAATATAATATCACAATCATTTTATGCAGTATTACCATCTTGTTCTCGAATAGTTTCATCACATAAGGCTATTAAAGGCGTGACTCGGTGCGGGAAAATGATACACGGATTGAGTTATCTTCTCTGTCAATTCCTAAATGGAGTCTTATTTCTCAGGAGTGTGGAAGGTCTCTCTCTCTCTTGTGCTATCTTTTTCTTGAGTTAAATCGGTTTGGACTTTTCATACTGATCTCTTGCTTTTAATTTTCCCATATACCTGGGTAATGCACTTCTTCCATTTTTCTATAATATCTCTGTTCTTGGTTCCTTATCTGAACGGTATTCTTAATATCTATAATGTGGAAAAGGACATAAACTTCTTTCAACAACTAATGGGTTTACTCCTAGGTTGGCACTATAGTTTTTTATTTCGCTTAAGCGAAGTCCTTCATTACCTATAACTTACTCGATAAACCTATACATTACCTCAACTCTATAGGGGGGAAGAATATACGACAATACTATTTTCCTTAAGAAACTACATTACCAATATAGTATCATCGATTTACATCAAACAATATATAATCTTTAACCTGTTTTATATTATACTCAGCTTTCAATACCATGTTATTTCACTTGTAGGGGTTAACTTCTTTCTTATCAACGCCATTAGTTATACTTTCTTTTATCTGACAAACCATCCCACTTACTATCTCTTCATTATGAGAAGAAAATTCATAGTGATCTGTTTATGGTCCTCTATTACCCGAGAAAATAGCAATTATCTAGCTCATTATCAATCATTGCTTATCTTTTATCACTTTAATCCTTAGAGATTTATGCCATTTCTTTATCTATCATCAGATACCCAAGTTATCTCTAATGATACTCAAAACTCTACATTCAAGTTTTTAGATCTTTTCAAGGAGTAGCCTCTATGGAAAAATTTCATAACAATCCATCTTCGGTATCTTACAACTCTAAAAAGTCCCCAACTATCTCAAACACAATCCACCACTACTGATCTGACACTATCAAAATCCTTGGAAATATATGTCACCACTATGTTTGATATTGCATGTCATGTTCATTTCTAATTTGCTACTCTCCTTTTGAAATTTTGGTTCAAAACTCAAAGTTGTTCCCTATACTCTTTTTCATTACACATAGGATCGTTTATCTATGGTGGCTACATTTCTAGTAAATCCTAAAGGGGCTTGTTAATTTTATTCATCTCATTTCCAAACGTTATAAGCACCACTCTATAGCTAAGTTAGTGCTAATAACTACGTTGTTCTTAGCTGATCCAAAGTATCATATATAGAATGTCCTTAATCTTTCTACCTATTGATACCATTCCAATCTAATATTCTTTCTTAGAAGAAATAATTACTCTTATGCATATAACTGAGCTAGTCTTTCTAATAATCTCCTTAGGTTATTATATGACCATTCAAATCCTTGGGTTGTTCACAAAACTTTAAATTATGAAAAATCTATAAAATTGCATCATTTGCTCTTTAATTTAAAGTTATTTTGATGGATTCCATGTATGATAGATCTCGTAAAAATTCTTATCCTAGTTAGGGTTAACATAACTCAAATAATTTCCTTCCCAATAGTTGCTAACACTTACTCTATACTAGACTTCACTATTCTTCAATCTAAAGCTTCCCATGTTATCGATCATCTAAATCATTCTTATCATAACCTATCTGTTTCTGCTATTAACTTGATGTGGCTCTTCCCATTATACCTCTTCAAAGGACTTTTTGATATATAAATGTTCATTTAATGGTCTAGATCTTTTTATTAGTCCCATAATTTACTGCACAACCCATCACTACATTCATTAAGGTATAATCGATCCTGATTATTTAAAGCAACCACACGACTCTGATACTAGTTGCGAATCTGATGAGTGGTAAACGTATCACTATTTTCCACTCATTTGACCTAATATTTTGTATAGTTTCTTGAGTTTTGTGAATATTTTGATGTGTTTTATGTTATTTTGTAGATAAATAAAGTTTCAGGACACTTTGGAGGTGATTCGGGGCCAAAATAGCGAAAAACAGACAAAAAGGGAAAATGGTCATTTTGCACGTCGCGACGTGCTCCACGCATCGCGATGCCTAACATGCGCCGGCCTTGTGCTAACGTGCTCCGCTTCATGGTAAAATGCACCGTGCCACGTGTCACAATCAGAGAAGTTTGCTAACATGCGCATTTGCTAACATGCGTCTGCCATATGTCAACATCTCAGCGATTATGCTAACGTGCGTCGTTCCACATGTCGCCATCACATGTTGCCGATAATCACCATCGCCACATGGCATCCATGTGTCATCCATGTGTCAGCCACGTAGGCATCCATTGTTGGACAGTTATGACCCATAGCGTCACTATTTGTACAGATCACGGTGTTGTTGTACAAATTAACTATGTGACAAAGGAGATTGCACTCTTATCATTTGTGATTAGATCACCTAGATGTATAAATGATTAGAGGTCCCTATGATTTGTTCCTGGACGGAGAATGATATGAGACAGTATCAGTATACGAGGGATTAATCATTAAATATCCCTAGCCGGAGTATTATCGAGACAGGACATCGATAATGCGGAATAGGCTAGTATTGCACTTGTGCGAGTTGTGAGGGCACAACGGCATAGTTCTCATATATTTAAGTATTGGATACTTATGCAAGTGCGATAGGAGGTTGTGTTTCACCGATGGTACGGGAAACAGCTTCGCTCTGGATAGACCCCTCGGAATCCCATTGGATTATGACTATGTGTCTATGGGAGTCCGACATCAGGGTAGGTGTATTTGGTCTTAACCTGAGACTTGCACCGCTAATGCTTACGACAATCAATATACTTTAGTTGAGGTCGTCTAGGACTCTAACCGGTTCTGTGTACGCCAACTGCTGGGTATATTGAGAATCGTAGAGTATTGGGTGTGATGTCAAGACGGAAGTATCACTTCAGTCATAGTGGAGATGATGTCACGTAGGATACGGTATTAGTGCTCTTAAGTGTTGCGCAACCATCGGGATATTATGACTAGGTCATGCATATCCGATAATAAAGACTAGCTACCAGACATCCGACATGTGCTTCGGACGGGGCAGACACTTATCCAACCCCAACCCTAGCACGTGACTATCCGATACTGGGCCGATATACACAATACTTGGTATACTACGCTTGATACAGATCTTAAATATTCTTAGATGGATATGACCGGAGAATTGGGTAGACTTCGTGCTCTGCTAGAAGCCGATTGTGTCTCGTAAATCGGTAGAACGTAGTACTTGGTACGTACGTGATTCGGATACTCCGACGACTGTATTTGCTGCCGAATTATCCGGGGATCTCATGGGTCGCTTCCCAAAGATTCACCGATGACGTATGACTCGCACTTTTAATAATCTGGGATTAATATGATGAGAGAGAAAATTAATCTGGGATTAATTACAGAGATATTTTATCTGGGATAAAATATCAATTTAAAGAGAGAGAATGGTTAATTTGGAATTAATCAATTAATTAATATATTTGATATATTAAACGAAATTGAATTTCGACGCGGAATTAAAATTAGATTTTAATTCGGGCGAGCGAATTAATTTGGAATTAATTCGTTAGCGATGTGAATAGTGATTTCGCTAGGCGTAATCATTTAATCACGACGCGATGGAAAATTCGTTAATTTGGAATTAGCGAAACCGAGCCCGAGATTATTTGCGAGCGCATTCGTATTTCGAATTCGAGTGCGGCTCATCAAATCAAGCGTCAAATCGTTAGTCGCATCAAGCGTCAAATCATGTCACTTCGAGTGATGTGACAATTGATTGGATTGATTGATTGATGTGAGTGATGTGACTTGATGGGAGTTGTTGAAAAGCCTTTTAAAAGCTTGAGTGACATATATTAATTTAATATGTTTGGTATATGTTGAAATTGATTTTAGAAATCAATTACTTCTTTAACTTTTACAACTCTCTCTCTCTCTCTCACGTTGGTTTCATTTTGGAGCAAAAATTATCTTCCTCTCTCACGCCATTTTCTGGTTTCAAAGAGGGCAGTGAACTGCCGTTTTTTAACAAGCAAAATGGAGGGAAGCAAGTGTGTTTTGTGGCAAAACAAGAGTGCTAGCACACTCCGGGATCATGCCAAGGTGATAAGGGAAGCTTACCCATTAGCCGGGAATCACTACGACGAAGCTTGGAGCTTGTTTTGATGATGAAAACCGAATCTGCAGTGAGCTGTGACAGTGGACTGCTCACGCCCAAACCAGTGAAGAAATCAGATTTTGTGTTGTTTCCGCGTCGCTCAACCGCTCGATGTATGTATTCTGCACTTCCGTCGTTGTATTCACTTATGATTCATGCTTGAGTTTTGATCTTAGGACCTTTAAAAACTCCAACATCCATATCAGCCACATGCCAAGTCAGTGTGCCACGTCATCATCAGCCAATCATCACGTGACACATGTGTTGGTTTCTATAATATGTCCCAAGGAAAGATTAAGCATTCATGAAATACTATAAATGAATATATATAAAAGACTTGAAGCATGGCGGAATCATACTTACAAAGCTATGTGATGAAGAAGATGATCAAATGGTGGAAGCTCTAAGTGTTGGAAGATTCGGCCAAGAGGAGGAAGAAGACTTGAAGCTCCAAGCTTTTGTATTCCAAGCTCTTTGATGGTTTCCCTATTGTAGACAACAGAAACTGGGCGACGCATGCTGTTCTAGACTCAGGGCCTAGTTGGGAGTACGGAGTAGCCCACGGGGGACTAAACCGGAGAATGATGGAGTCGCCACCCGGTGTGAACCGGGAAAATGATTTAAGGCCGCACTCACCCCTCACAAGGGAAGACCTCAAACCGTTGGGTTCGGAATGGTCCCTTACTTATGTCATTTGTAATGATTGGATTTGTGTAATATTAACCTAGTTTACGAGGCATGCATTGGTGGAGATTATTCTAAGCGCATTACAACTTAAATTCTTGATACAAAAATAATTAATCACATCACGCTTAAAATAAAACAACATTACAACAACATAATCATGCTTCAAATACAAATTTAAGTGAAATGAAATATGTGAGCCTATTAAGTGGTACGGGGCGTTATATCCCGAGTGCAAACCATATTACCGTCCATTCGGATTCGGCTATGGAATTTATGTCCGGGTTTCCATCCAATATACCACAAAAAAGGAACACATATTCCATTCACCCAAAATTGCATCACGTACTAATTAATAACATTCATGCGACCGAAACATAAATTGCATTTATTTCATGTAAACTAATTCTAAATGACATGCTAAAATAGCCAAATAAACTACATGCATTTCTACGTCATTATTTCATGTAAACTAATTCTAAATGACATGCTAAACTAATCATTCATGTTAATCAAACAAAAATACATTTCTTAAATCATTATTTCATGCAAATAAGTTTCATACAACATACTAAATTAATTTAACACATTAAACACATAATACATTTTTCATGTGAGAGAATTTTATAATATAAACCCTCAGGTCTAACCTTTTTCCGTTGTCTTTTGGAAGCGCGTTTCACGGCCGCCGGAAGGGTTGATGTTCCGCAACTT
>SKCR01027776.1:0-33504 GCA_019454045.1 Zanthoxylum bungeanum
TCAAGTTCATTTTAAGTTTACCACATCAATCTTATTGGTGATCAGACAATAAGAAGCATTAAGCTTAAGACTCAATAAACAAACTAAAGAATTACCCATAATAAAGAAAATTAATTATAAAGTGTGTGGATATTGTGTTTCATCACTTCCCTAAAATAAAATAAACTGCTGGGGATAGAGAATCTACTTTTAGAAATCTCAAATTATTATAATATGGAAATTGCCAATATTATCTAATTAAGTTGAACCAGCCATAAAGGCGGTGTTATTATTTATCCATAAACCAGCCATATAGGCGGTAATTATCTGTCACCTAAAGACCAGCCATATAGGCGGTGTCACATTATGTTACATAATTAAAACCAGCCATTAAGGCGGAATCAACTTTTAATTCATATTACTATTTCCATATTATAATTAAAGTGAGATTAATCTACCTTTACTATTTATAATTTAGAAATCTCCCTTATTATAATATATAAATATGTGTGATATTTACCAACCAGCCATATAGGCGGTATCCTGATTAAATCAAATTAATAATTAAATATCAACCGACCAACCAGGCGGTATCCTCATTAAGTCAGGTTAAAACCAGTTTAAAAATAATTACCAACCGACCAATATAACGGTATCATTATTAAGTCAGGTTTTAAATAATTTATATATTATAACTAAGGGAGATTAATCTAAATTATAAAAGTAAAAACACTTCACCTTTACCCCAACAGAAATTTAACTATAAGACATAAAAGAAAAGAGAAGAAGAAGAACTATTATTACTACTGAAAATTAAAATACATAAATTAAATATTATTTATTTTTACAAAAACTAGATGCAATCCTTTAAAAACAGGGAAAAACTCCCAAGGAAAGCACACCAAATGAAGTGATGAAGAGCCGAATTTATAGGAAAAATTTGGTGCCGGCGTCGCGACGCCAAGCCAGCGCCGCACGGCGCATTGATCTTCGACACATGTTGCTTGGCTTCGCGAGATCGTGACACGTGGCACTGTTATGTGGGCAGTTGACTTTTTGATGTTGGCAACATGTGATGGTGACACTTGTCCAGGCACATTTTAGTGTGATCCATTGATATTTTGACACGTGGCAGGTGCATTTTAGCATAGATGATGATTGTCAGCATCTTAGGATGATGACACATGGCAGGCGCAAGTTAGCAGATCGGCTGTGATGGTGACACGTGGCACGGCGCACGTTTACAAAGTTAACTTTTCAGATTCTGACCCATTGACCAGGCGCACATTAGCAAGAACTCGGCGCACGTTAGGCGTCGCGACGCAAAGGGTTTGGACAATTTACCAAAATGCCATTTTTGCCAATTTTCACTGTTTTGCTCCAAATCACCTCCAGAATGTCCTGAACCTTTATTTATCTACAAAATATCACAAAACACATCAAAATATTCACAAAACTCAAGAAACTATACAAAATATTAGGTTAAATGAGTGGGAAATTGTAAATAAATAAAGTTTCAGAACATTCTAGAGGTGATTTGAAGCAAAACAATGAAAATTGGAAAAAGGACATTTTCGTAATTTTGGGCGCGTCGCGACGCGCAAACCCTTTGCGTCGCGACGCCTAACGTGCACCAAGTCATGCTAATGTGCGCCGGGTCAACGGGTTACAATTTGAAAAGTTTGACTTTGCTAACGTGCACTGTGCCACGTGTCACCCTCACAGAAGATCTGCTAACGTGCGCCTGCCACGTGTCATCATCCTAAAATGCCGACAATCATCATCTATGCTAAAATGCACCTGCCACGTGTCAAAATCTCAGCGGATCACGCTAACATGCACCTGGACACGTGTCGCCATCACATGTTGCCCACATCAAAAAGTCAACTGCCGACATAACAGTGCCACATGTCACGATATCGCGAAGCCAAGCAACATGTGTCGAAGATTAACGCGCGTCGGGATGTTGGCTTGGCGTAGCGACGCGCACCCCTTACCCGAGCCTATAAATTCAACTCGAATTTTCAGTTTTAGAAGTACCATTCTCTCTCATTTCTTTGATGTAAATATGGAGTTTCCCTCTCTAGTTTCTTTAATTTAAGTTTTGTAATTAAATTTTAATTACGTTTTTTAATAATAGTAATTTACTTTCTTTATTTTTACAGTTTTTACTATTCACCATTAGGAGGTAACTTCCCCATGCTAGGGTGAAAGGTAATTCTTTTACTATTGCTATTTAGATTAGTCTCCCTTTAATATAATATATAAACTATTTAAAATTTGACTTAAAAGGATATCGCCAGATTGGTCGGTTGGTAATTTAATTTTGGTTCCGCCTATATGGCAGGTTAATTTTGGTTCCGCCTTTATGGCTAGTTTATTTTGGTTCCGCCTTATGGCTGGATTATGGACAAATATTACTGCCTTAATGGGTGGTTGAACTTAATTTGACTTAATCAAGTTACCGCCTATATGGCTGGTTGGTAATATTATCACAAGTTTATATATTATTTTATGGGAGATATCTAAAATAGTAAATAGTAAAAGTAATTCCTTTTACCTTAGCATTTCATTTTATTTTATTTTACTTTTTTACTTTACCGCATTTTTACTTTCGGCATTTTTACTTTATGTCTTTTATTTTACCAGCCCTAGCTATGTGTTGTAACTAAGTTAGTTATCTAGGGTTGTGATGAAATCTAATATCACCGGTTTATAAGGGGTTAGATTATAGTTTGGGTAATATAAAGATTTATTTATTGAGTCTTAATCTTAATGCTTTTTCATTAACTGGCCATTAATAAAATTGAACTGGGAAACTTAAAATGAACTAGACATAAGGATTTTAAGTTTAAGACCTTAGACTCAATAGCCCACGATCTTCCTTGAGGATAGATAACCCTTTAATAGATTTCCTTATAGGATAGGCATATACTTGTCGGGCGGGGGTAGCCAAATTGGAACTTAATCTTAATGAATCTAGGTAATTTGGTTGACATAGACATATGGTTCAATTGGATTATACTAGGCATTTGTAATTGACCATCGGAAGAGGCTTTTACATAATTTAGTGTTCCAGGTTAATAAATCAATATATTACCCAAATTTAAGATAACCACTTCATTTTTAAAATGATATTGGAAGAAATCACAACCCTAGGTAGTTTTTAATATTGAATTTTCTTAAAACCTACTTTCGAACAATTTTATTTACTTGTTTTTAAATTTAGAATCGTCTCCATTTCAAATCAAACAAACAACCTGTTAGATACTAGTAATCATTTGACCTCATAAAATTAATAGCTTAGGTATTAAGTCATCGGGAGATCGATACTTTTTATACTACTTGAACGATACGTACGCTTGCGTTATACGTGTGTGTTTACGCCGGTCAAGTTTTTGGCGCCGTTGCCGGGGATTTATTTATCTTTCACTATTAGTTTTAAGGTTAGATACCTTTACTTGTATCTAATTTTATTTTTACTTATTGTTTTTGTTTTCTTGTGTTTCAGGATCTCAGAAACTTCATGAGACGAACTAGAAGCTTTGAACTTCGACTGCTTGACCCAGAAATTGAAAGAACCATCAGACAGTTGAGAAGGGAAAGGCGAGAAGGCCAATAAGCTTTAGTCAACATGGAACCTGAACCTTTGGAGGTTGCACCACCAATTCCCATTCGAGACAGAACCATTCCGGTGGTTGACAGACTCATTCCTTGTATTGTACTTCCTCCCTTACCAGCAAATGCGGGTGACATCAAAATATGCATTCAGATGATTCAGCAGTCAGTACAGTTTGGGGGAAATGCAACTGAAGATCCTAATGACCACATCAGCAACTTCCTGGAAGTTTACGGCACTTTCAATTACAACCGAGAAGCTGAAGAAGCAATGAGACTGCGTGTTTTCCCATACTCCTTAAAGGACAGAGCTAAAGCTTGGCTACATTCACTACCAGCAGGTTCTATCACAACTTGGAACACTTTGGCCACCAAATTTCTTGCAAAGTACTTTCCACCAGCCAGAACTAGAAAGCTGAGGAATGACATCACATCCTTTGTACAACAAGAATCAGAAACTCTCTACCAAGCTTGGGAAGGTACAAAGATTTTCTCCGGAAATGTCCTCACCATAAGATTCCAAAATGGCTTCAAGTCCAAACATTATATAATGGACTTTCTGGAATAATGAGAACCACAATCGATGCTGCTGCTGGAGGAGCTTTAATGGTGAAATGAGAAGATCAAGCCTGGGAACTAATAGAAGAAATGGCCAACAACAATTCCTTGTGGCCAACAGAAAGGAGCATGATATAAAGAATTACAGGAATTTACGAAAGTGGAGCCAATACAGCAGTCAACGCCAAGCTAGATCAGATATGCAAATTCATGGAGACTCTTACCACTGGATCCACAAGTTCACCATATGGAGGAGCACCAGAACTAAACCAACTTGAAGAGACGATGAATTATGTCAACAATTTCAACAGACATGGGAACAATCCATATTCCAACACCTACAACCAAGGGTGGAGAAATCATCCTAATTTCTCATGGAGCAACAATTCAGGGCAAACAAACTATCCACCACCTGGATTCCAGCAACAGAACAAAAGCCAGGAGTTTGAAAAAGAACCAGAAATGAAAGAATGGATTGCAGAGATGTTCAAAAAGCAACAAGCAGCATATGAAGCTATATTTCAAAGCCAATCTGCTTCTATCAAAGCATTGGAGAATCAGATTGGACAACTGGCCACTGCTCAGAGTTACAGACCACCAGGAAATCTTCCCAGCAATACAGAACCAAATCCAAGGAACCGAGGGAAGGAGCAATGTTAAGCCATCACCTTGAAAAGTGGTACTGAAATCAACAAAGATGTTGGAATCAAGGCAACCATTGAAGATGTTCCAAAAGAAGCAGAGTAACAAATGGAGGAAAAAGAAGCAAAGGAAAAAGAAGCAAAGGAAAATGAACAAATCACTCCACCTCCACATTTTCCTCAGCGTCTTCAGAAAAACAAACTGGACAAGCAGTTTGCTCGATTCCTGGAGGTTTTCAAAAAGCTGCACATCAACATCCCATTTGCAGAAGCCTTGGAAGAAATGCCTAGTTATGTCAAATTCATGAAAGACATTCTTTCACGAAAACGGAGATTGAGAGACTACGAAACAATAGTATTAACGGAAGAATACAGCGCCATCATTCAGAGGAAACTTCCCCCAAAGTTGAAAGATCCCGGTAGTTTCACTGTCCCATGTACCATTGGAGAACATTACATCGGTAAGGCTTTATGTGATTTAGGAGCTAGTGTTAATTTGATGCCTTTTTATTTACAGGAAACTGCAGATTGAAGAAGCAATGCCTACCTCAGTTTCATTGCAACTTGCTGACCGAACACTCGCATTTCCAAGAGGTGTTGTTGAAGATGTGCTGGTCAAAGTAGACAAACTAATTCTCCCCGCAGATTTCATCATCCTTGACATGGAAGAAGACAAAGAAATACCAATCATTCTTGGGAGACCATTCTTGGCTACAGGTAAAAATGTGATTGATGTGCAAAAATGAGAACTGACCATGAAAGTGCAGGACCAAGAAGTGACCTTTAATGTTTTCAAAGCCATGAAATTCCCGAGCGATGAAAAGGAAGAAGAATGCTTCAGAGTTGATGTTGTTGATAGTATCATTCAAAATACTGAGCCAAATCCCACAGATACACTTGAAGCTTGCATCACCAATATGACTGACAGCGAGCTAGATGCTGAAATCCTGGAATGTATCAACTACCTTGACAAACCATTCTGATTCAAAGCAACACCACCAGTTGAAATCTTGGAACTGCCAAAGAAAGATCGAATCAAGCCTTCAATTGAAGAACAACCACAGTTGGAGCTGAAGTTACTTCCGAGTCATCTCAGGTATGCATTTCTTGGAAACTCTTCTGAATTACCTGTTATTATTTCTTGCTCACTAACATTGGAGCAGGAAGAAAAGCTACTAAGAGTGTTACGAGAGCACAAGAAAGCCATTGGCTGGACTATCATAGACATTTGAGGCATTAGTCTATCATTTTGCATGCATAAGATCCTGATGAACGTTGAGTACAAACCCACAGTGGAACATCAATGGAGACTCAATCCAATCATGAAGGAAGTCGTGAAGAAAGAAATCATCAAATGGTTAGATGCTGGCATCATTTACCCCATCTCAGACAGCAGTTGGGTAAGTCATATGCAGTGTGTGCCGAAGAAAGGAGGAATTATTGTGGTTACCAATGAAAAGAACGAGCTAATCCCAACAAGAATGGTGACTGGATGGAGAGTATGCATGGACTACAGGAAGCTGGACAAAGCCACGAGGAATGACCATTTTTCGCTACCATTCATTGACCAGATGTTAGACAGATTGGCGGGACATGAATTCTATTACTTTCTTGATGGATATTCAGGGTACAATCAGATTGCCATCGCACCAGAAGATCAGGAGAAAACCACATTTGCATGTCCCTTTGGTACTTTTGCTTTCCGCAGGATGCCATTTGGATTATATAATGCCCCTGCCACATTCCAGTGTTGCATGATGGCCATATTCTCAGACATGCTGGAGTAGAGTATGGAGGTTTTTATGGATGACTTTTCTGTGTTTAGAGATTATTTTGACCATTGTTTGCAAAATTTGGAACATGTGTTACAAAGGTGCGAAGATACAAACCTGGTACTCAACTAGGAGAAATGCCACTTCATGGTGCAGGAAGGCATTGTTCTTGGACATCGGATCTCACAAAAGGAGATTGAGGTAGACAAAGCAAAGATAGAGACATTTGAAAAACTACCTCCTCCAACATCAGTTAAAGGTATTCAAAGTTTTCTTGGACATGCATGTTTTTACAAGAGATTTATCAAAGACTTTTCCAAAATTGCAAAACCTCTTTGCAATCTTCTGGAGAAAGATGTGCCTTTCAACTTCACCAAAGAGTGCCAGGAAGCTTTTGAGATCTTAAAACAGAAGCTGGTTTCTGCCCCCATCATAGTAGCACCAGACTGGACCCTTCCATTTGAGGTAATGTGCGATGCTAGTGATTTTGCTGTAGGAGCAGTTTTGGGACAACGCAAAACAAATATTTTCCACACCATTTACTACTCCAGCAGAACTCTGAATGAAGCTCAACTCAACTACACAACCACTGAAAAGGAGTTGCTTGCAGTTGTGTTCGCTTTTGACAAATTATGCTCTTATCTGTTGGGTCCCAAAGTGGTGGTCTACAGAGATCATTCAGCAATCAAATATCTGATCACGAAGAAAGATGCCAAACCTAGATTAATCTGTTGGATACTTCTTCTACAAGAATTTGACGTGGAGATTCGAGACAGGAAAGAGACAGAGAATCAGGTGGCAGATCATCTATCGAGGCTCAAGAATGGAGAAACAGCTGACAAAGATCTGTCAATCAAAGAAAATTTTCCAGATGAACAGCTATTTGCCATGAAACAATAGGAAGTCCATTGGTATGCTGACTATGTCAACTACATTGTGTCAGGAAAATGGCCGTTGGAATGGACAACTCAGCAATGGAAGAAGTTCTTAAAAGAAGTCAAGCATTATGTCTGGGATGAGCCGTACCTGTTTAAACAGTGTGCTGATCAATTATTGAGACGATGTGTTCCACAGGAGGAGGTCAACAGTGTTCTGCAGCACTGTCATTCATCATCATATGGCAGACACTTCAACGGAAACAAAACTGCAGCCAAAGTCCTTCAATCAGGTTTGTTCTGGCCCACTGTTTTTAAAGATGCTTATCTTTTTGCTTTTCAATGTGACAGGTGCCAGAGAACGGGAAATATTTCCAGGAGAAACGAAGGACCGTTGCAAAATATTCTAGAAGTGGAAATATTCGATGTGTGGGGTATAGATTTCATGAGACCCTTTGTTCCATCATTCGGAAACCTGTACTTTCCACCAAATTTCTTGCTGGCTGGTGGGGTAAATGATGCCAGCATCTAACCATTTGATGGGTTATGCTTAACTGGTTTCATTAAGCTTGTTGAGCCAAAGCCAAGGCTTAGTTGATTCAGAGGAAAAGGTTAGGTAATATATTGGATATATTGGCATATATTGGATATATGTTTCGGACTTGGAGGTCCACCTACTGGATCTAGGAATTGGATGGGATCCAATTGATCTTAGAGATCTACCTAGTTAAGTTTCATACAATTTGTTGGCCAAAGTCAAGGTTGTGTGTTATTTAACAGGATTCTAGCCCACTAGGAAATTAGGTTTCCCGAGTACTCCACAGAGGGTTAGAGGCTCACCGAAAAATAGTGGGAGACAAGTATTAAATTTACAATTTCATTTAGATACTTGCCAATACGTGCTCATTTTATTTTTCATCATTAAAAATTTATATATATTAGTTGGACTAATATTCAATTGTTGTTTTAATTGAACAGTTGGACTATTTTCAAACTACTTCATTTATAGTTGGTTATATAATTGGATTATAGTAATCAATATATTTGAATTTAACCAATCAAATTGTAATTAATTATATAGTTAGACTATAGTAATCATTACATTAGATTGTACCCGAAATCGTTGATTGGATAGTTGGACTATTGGAATCAAGATAACTGAAAGATTAGCATTTAAAACATAATCCTGAGTGAAAATATCTTTAAGCGGCTTCAATTTTCAAATTGGGAATAGAACCTCAGGATAATCCTTGGAGCCAAGAAGTTACTTTATTTGATAAAGTGACATCTCGGGCCTGAGCCCGGAGTTGAGCAAATAGTGGAGCATGAGCTTTGGAAGACTTATGGTGATGATAACTTTAGTGCTCAATCTGTTATGCTTTCCGCATTGACTCCTTATTTTCTTCGTCAGAACTAAGGATTAGATCCTTATAGTATGATATTGAAATTGAAGGATCTTCATAGATCTATCCTTAGATCTTAGAAGTACTAATTTCAATAGAAAACTCTTGGAGAGTTAATGGCTATGCTCAAGGAGACAGAGCCAGAGCTTGCAAAAGGGCAAAAAGCGCAAGACGCATCTTACTCCTACATCCCAGAAGGTCTAGGCTTGGCTGAAGACTTCTAGGGGTGTGAAAAGGGGCAAAGGCAAAATCGTCACAGTCTTTTGGGAAGACAAATGACATATCCCAAGATGTCTGCCTAGATTATGGCAAACAAGGTTACTGGAAGCATGACTGCCGTATGGACAAGGCAGACATGAAGGAAGTGAAGAGGGACAAGGCTCTGGTTTCATGTATGTTTGTTATAAACATGTCCAATGCTGGTTTTAAAATTGGATTTTAGATACCGGATATGGTACATAAATATATGTACTGATGTGCGGGTGTAGACAACAGAACCTGGGCGATGTTGTTCTAGGCTCGCGGCCTAGTTGGGAAGTACGAAATAACATGGAGTCGCCACCCGGTGTGAACCGGGACAAAGATTTAAGGCCGCACTCACCCCTCGCAAGGGAAGACCTCAAACCGTTGGGTTCGGAATGGTCCCTTACTTATGTCACTTGTGATGATATAATTTGTGCAATGAACTAACCAAGTCTACTCAATAATCATGCCCAAGGGTACTTAGATCTAACATGCTTTCATCCAAATAATTCCACGCAATGTAACACAACAAGCATATTGAACCATTAAATCAACATGTATAAATTATTACCCAAACGCATCATAATCTAAGAACATGCGTAAAGAACAACCTAAACATGCTTTAACAAATAAATAACAAACTAAATTAAACCATGCTTTAAATAATAAACAAACGGCCTAGAACTATGACATGCTCAAATACAAATTTGGATGAGATGAGATACGTGTATCTTAAGTGGTACGTGGCATTGTATCCCGAGTGCAGACCATACTACCGTCCATTCGGAATCCGCTATGGAATTTACGTCTGGGTTTCCATTCGATATACCACAAAAGGGAACACATATCCCGCTCATCCAACAATCACATCATGCCTCAAACGACTCTCATGCAATCATATATCAAAATAAATAAAACAAAAATAAAGAAGATAAGTAAAAAATGTGCCCTCAGGTCTAACCTCTTTTGTCAACTAAGAAAGGGCGTTACACGTCCGTTGGAAGGGTGAATGATCCGCAACTCTTTTGGTTCACTAATTCAACGTCTTTCCTCGTTGTTTTGTTGTTCGGGCTGCTGTTTTTTACTCCGTTTCGCTGCTATTTTGCTGCTGTTTTTAGGTTACTGTTTTTGGTTGTTTAAGGGACTGTTTTGGTGGTTTTTGGAGGCTAAGGGGGCTGTGGTTTTTTGGACTGTTTTAGGGAAGCTTTTGGGACTGTTTTTAGTGCAGTTTTTAGGGCTGTTTGGGGGTTAATGTGCGGCTGAACTGGGCTGGCAGTGAGGGTTAATGTGCGAGAGGGCTGAGTAGTTGGCGAGAAGGGCTTGTGCTTGTGCCAGGCGTGAATTAATGTATGTGAGGGCTGGTAGCGTGAACTTGTGGATTATGGCGTGCAACTGCGATGAGTGGGTTGTGGCGTGCAGCTGTACGTGGAGCAGGGTTGTTGGGCGTTGAATTGGCTATTGGCGTTAAGGGCAACGAATTGAAGGACTGTGAGTGGGGTGCTGGGCTGATGGGCGTTGGTCAGGCGTGAGTGGCGTGGGGCTTTTGATGATGAGTTGAAGGGGAAGTTACGTGGGTGATATGCTAGGTCAGTTGCGTGAAGAACCAAGGCTGCTACGTGTGGAGCAGGCTGAGTGAAGGCAAATTGCCTGAGGTGATCTGTTGAAGGAAGCTTTTGATGCGTGGAGGGGGCAGTGGGTTTATGTGGCTTCTAGAGGGTTTAGTTTGTGAACGGGCAGTGAATTCTTGGGTTATTTTCTTTGTATTTTTTTGTTATTGTGAGATTAAGTTGGCCAGGGTTTGAATTGTGTGGAGAATGGTTATTTTTATAGGCCAAGGGAGGGGATTTACCTTGTTGGGAAAAGAATAGGATTTGTGTATTAATTAGGGATATCTTTTAATTTAGTATGTGATAAGGAAATCTTTTAATTTAGGGAAGTGATTTATGTATTCTTTTTAGTTAAGGATATGATTTATTTAATTTAGGAAGGTGTTTTATTTAAATTAGGAATTTAATTTAATTTAATTTCAAGTTCAATTTAATTGGTGAATGTGATTTAATTTAATTTAAGTTTAATTTTAATTGGTTTTAATTATTTAATTTGTGAGATGTGTTTTAAATATTTTAATTATTTAATTTGTGAGATGTGTTTTAAATGGGTTTGGTGTGTTTAAAAACAGAGGTCCAACAAGCGAACCCGAAGCGAAACAAGCGAGTTAAATCTGACAAAATGCTAATTTCCAACTTTACCCTTCCAACGTCCATTTCCCGCGGCTTTCACAACTAAAGAGGTAGTGTCTCCATACGAGACTCATCATCGGTCTGATATGCAAAAATACAATGCCTACAGTCGCCCCCACTTTGATGGGACTTGTGCAGTGGTGACAATGACAATCCTATCAAAGTACGTGCAATGCATTTTTACTTACCTGGCTCGCCTGCTGTCACCTGGTCTGCCTGCTGTGCTGAGTTGATAGTGCTAAACCCCGTACCTAGGGCATCGCGGTTGTGTCTCCGTACCTAGAGTGCCGCAGTGATGATGTTGGTTGTCTGGATGCTAACCCCGTACCTAGGGTGTCGCAGTGACGTCTCCGTACCTAGAGAGCCACAAATGTCTGAATAGTCCACATGCCGTTCCTGGCGTGCTAACCCCGTACCTAGGGCGTCGATGTGGTCTGAATGCTAACCCCGTACCTAGGGTGTCGCAGTGACGTCTCCGTACCTAGAGAGCCACAAAATGTCTGAATAGTCCACATGCCGTACCTGGCATGCTAACCCCGTACCTAGGGCGTCGCTGTGGTCTGAATGCTAACCCTGTACCTAGGGTGTCACAGTGACGTCTCCGTACCTAGAGAGCCACAAAATGTCTGAATAGTCCACATGCTGTACCTGGCGTGCTAACCCCGTACCTAGGGCGTCGCTGTGGTCTGAATGCTAACCCCGTACCTAGGGTGTCGCAGTGACATCTCCGTACCTAGAGAGCCACAAAATGTCTAAGTGCTACCCCGTACCTAGGTGTCGCGGTGACGCCTCCGTACCTAGAGTGCCACAAATGTCTGAGTGCTAACCCCGTACCTAGGGTGTCGCGGTGACGCCTCTGTACCTAGAGTGCCACAATGTTTGAGTGCTAACCCCGTACCTAGGGTGTCGCGGTGACGTCTCTGTACCTAGAGAGCCACAAATGTCTGAATGCTAACCCCGTACCTAGGGTGTCGCGGTGACGTCTCTGTACCTAGAGAGCCACAAATGTCTGATGCTGATAATGATGTGGGCCTCGCCCCCAGAGTGCCATACCCGGCGTGCCATTCTCGGCGTGTCCATTCCCGGACTATATCTCTATTCTCGGAGTGCCATTCCCGGCGTGCCATTCTCGGCGTGCTCATTATTGAGATGTCCATTCCCGGACTATATCTCCATTCTCCGAGTGCCATTCCCGGGGTGCCATTCTCGGCGTGCTCATTCTTGAGCTGTCCATTCCCGGACTATATCTCCATTCTCGGAGTGCCATTCCCGGCGTGCCTTTCTCGGCGTGCTCATTCTTGAGCTGTCCATTCCCGGACTATATCTCCATTCTCGGAGTGCCATTCCCGGCAGAACTGATCTGATGTGATGTGGGCCTCGTCCCCAGAGTGCCATACCCGACCAAACTAATGTTAATGCCGATCTTCCATTCTCAGAGTGCCATTCTCGGCGTGCTCATTCTCGGGCTGTCCATTCCCGAACTATATCTCCATTCTCGGAGTGCCATTCCCGGCGTGCCATTCTCGGCGTGCTCATTCTTGAACTGTCCATTCCCGGACTATATCTCCATTCTCGGAGTGCTATTCCCGGCAGAACTGATCTGATGTGATGTGGGCCTCGCCCTCAGAATGCCATACCTGGCAGAAACTGATCTGATGTTATGTGGGCCTTCCCCCAGAATGCCATACCCGGCAGAAACTGATCTGATGCTATGTGGGCCTCGCCCCCAGAATGCTATATCTGGCAGGACTGATCTGATGTAATGTGGGCCTCGCCCCCAGAATGACATACCCGGCAAGACTCATACTGATAAAGATGTGGGCCTCGCCCCCAGAGTGCCATACCCGGCAAGACTGATACTGATGCTAATATGGGCCTCGCCCCAAACTGATGCTGATGTGGGCCTCGCCCTAAACTGATGCTGATGTAGGCCTCGGCCCTGGGATTCATTCCAAATTCTGACGACATGGGCCTCGGCCCTGGGATTCATTCCAAATTCTGAAGACGTGGGCCTCGGCCCTGGGATTCATTTCCTGGATTCATTCCAAATTCTGACGACGTGGGCCTCGGCCTTGGGATTCATTCCCTGGATTCATTCCAAATTCTGATAAGGTGGTCCTCAGCCCTGGGATTCATTCCCTGGATCCATTCCAAATTCTGACGATGTGGGCCTCAACCCTGGGATTCATTCCAAAATCTGACGATGTGGGCCTCAGTCCTGGGATTCATTCCAAAATCTGACGATGTGGGCCTCAGCCCTGGGATTCATTCCAAAATTCTGATGATGTGGGCCTCAGCCTTGAGTTGATACTGATGTAGGCTTCGCCCCAAAACTGAAACTGATGTGGGCCTTGCCCCAAAACTGATACTAACGTGGGCCTCACCCCAAACTGATGTGGGCCTCGTCCCAAACGGATATTGATGTGGGCCTCAACCCCGGGACTCATCCCCAAACGAATACTGATATGGGCCTTGCCCTCATGCTGACTCTAATGTGGGCCTCGCCCCATGCTAATACTGATATGGGCCCCTCCCCAAACGGATACTGATGTGGGCCTCGCCCCCATGTTGATACTGATATGGGTCTCAGCCCTAGGACTCATCCCCAAAATTACTACTCATATGTTGCTGATTCTGGTTGGCTTGTCTTTGCCGCTTTCTCTTTTTCTTCTTTGAAACCTGTGAAAAACAAAACAAACACAAAAAAGAATGCAAAATATGTTACGTGTATGCATGCATGCATGAATGATTTTCCTATCCCGCTGGGTTAGGTTTTCCGCCAGTTCTCCAGGTGATTGCTCGGCCTTCTCTCTAGTCTCATGACCCAATATCTTGTTATGTCCCTGATTCACGATGTAGTAGACTGGTCGCCCCCAGTCTTAATTTAGCTTTCTGCTCTCTGCTGTTTTGTACTTGATCAATATGAACCACATGGTGGGGCCTTCCATATCATCATGCTATATCACATTCTACGAAATAGTCCCAATAGTTATACATATCATTGTCCTCAAAGAATGCTCAGTAATGAAATCAGAGAACCTTCAAAACACTCAATGCAACTCAAATCCAAGTCTTTGAATAAATGATCTATGCCAGACTCAAAGTGTGTGTGTGCAAAGGTTCCTTCGCAGATTCATCCCTAGGTAAGCTAACTCAATGATTTCGTCAATAATCGGGATCGATGGGTCAAACCAACCTAGATGTCTCAATTATGCCTGCAATTGCTTTTTTTGTGCTCAATGTGGTATGATTTTCTTTTTCTTTTATCTCTTTCTTTTTTTTCTTTTCATTTTGAACTTCTTTTTTCTCTTTTTTTTTTTTTTTTTTTTCTCTTTTTTTTTTCAACACACCTACCCTTTAAGGTAGCATTTCTCCTCATGGTGGTCCTAATACTCGCCCATGGGTAGCTTCACGCTTATTGGTTATTGGTGGTTCAATTCTTTTCTTTAGAGACTTTTCTTTCATTTTCAACTATACCACACATCATAACATAAGCAAATCAAGATAGACATCTAAGCAAACGGTCATTCACCGACCTACAATTTCTTCAACTAGTCACCTTGCTAACTGCTCAGGTTTTCACCGTTAAGAACCTATAGTGAAGTGCTTACGAGTCTATCATAGATCAATCACTCAAAGTATCAGATAAAAGTACATCAAGAGTTTATCGTTTCTAAGGTTTCACCTTAAAGCAATCAATTTCATCATCGGACTTATGTCTAACTATCAAAGACTAAAAACAAACAACATTTTTCTTTTCTTTTCTTTTTTATTTTTTGTTTTTATTTATTTATTTATTTATTTATTTATTTTTTTAAGGCCCCTCAATGGTCTTTCTATCTCTGCCGTAAATCTCTCTGTTTCTCGGTTTCCTTTTCTCCAATATCCATGTTTGCTAAACTCTTCTTTGACAAGTCTTCTTTTTCGTAACCCAACGAATATCTATGATGGCTTTTAAGACACGGGGGTTAACATGATGCATATATGCATGAGATGCATATGATGTATGAGACACAATATGCATGGGGTTATCAAAAGCATAAAGGGTGGCCCCTATAGGTCATACAACTATGTTCACATGTGGGTTTACAGCAGTGTGGACAAAGGCTCTCGTTTGACGAAGGATTACCCACAACTAGGACTCCCCACTCAAGGGTTCAAGCGACCAAGTGAGTGCACCTTTTTTATACCTTACGGTATGTGCCAACGAGTTACAGTGTGTGACTAACTGTCGAATGGATTTCTCGTTGTAGATTCCCCAGAGGGAGGGTGGAGCGAGGCTCTCTTAAGTACCCAAGCCCCTTAGGCTCTTATCGCTTGGTGTCAGGAATAACAACGAGTCCTCCAAACTAGTCTGTCACAACAAGCTACAAGTAATGGTTATCTCGGTGTCTTCACAGCTTTTCCTTATAAAAAGGTATTGAGTGAAGGAAGACATCGAACCATTACCTAGCCTTAACAATGCCTTTGATTACACCCCTTTCAACTCATTATAGAACCAATTATACACACACACAAGACATGATTTCGGGGCTGATTCAAATATCCCCAGTGGAGTCGCCAGACTGTAGACAACAGAACCTGGGCGACGCTGTTCTAGGCTCGCGGCCTAGTTGGGAAGTACGAAATAACATGGAGTCGCCACCCGGTGTGAACCGGGACAAAGATTTAAGGCCGTACCACCCCTCACAAAGGAAGACCTCAAACCGTTGGGTTCGGAATGGTCCCTTACTTATGTCCCTTGTGATGATATAATTTGTGCAATAAATCAACCGAGTCTCCTCAATAATCATGCTCAAAGGGTACTTAGATCTAACATGCTTTCATCTAACCAACTCCTAATCTAAGTTTGCATGCTTGAAAGTAAATCATAAACGGTAAACACACAATAGAACACAACGAGCATATCAAACCATTCAATTGAAATAAACGAATAACTATTTGAATAAACAAAACTAAGCAACCTATCATGCATAAAACTAACATTATCATGCTTTAAACAATAAATAAATAACCTACGAACTATAACATGCTCAAAACAAATTGGATGAGACGAGATACGTGTATCTTAAGTGGTACGTGGCATTGTATCTCGAGTGCAGACCATACTACCGTCCATTCGGAATCGGCTATGGAATTTACGTCCGGGTTTCCATCCGATATACCACAAAAGGGACACATATCCCGCTCATCCAACAATCACATCATGCCTCAACGACTCTCATACAATCATATATCAAAATAAATAAAACAAAAATAAAGAAGATAAGTAAAAAATGTGCCCTCAGGTCTAACCTCTTTTGTCGTCTAAGAAAGGGCGTTACACGTCCGTTGGAAGGGTGAATGATCCGCAACTCTTTTGGTTCACTAACTCAACGTCTTTCCTCGTTGTTTTTTCTGTTCGGGCTGCTATTTTTTACTCCGTTTCGCTGCTATTTTGCTGCTGTTTTTAGGTTACTGTTTTTGGTTGTTTAAGGACTGTTTTGGTGGTTTTTGGAGGCTAAGGGGGCTGTGGTTTTTTGGACTGTTTTGGGGAAGATTTTGGGACTGTTTTTAGTGCAGTTTTTATGGCTGTTTTGGGGGTTAATGTGCTGCTGAACTGGGCTGGCAGTGAGGGTTAATGTGCGAGAGGGCTGAGTAGTTGGCGAGAAGGGCTTGTGCTTGTGCCAGGCGTGAATTAATGTGTGTGAGGGCTGGTAGCGTGAACTTGTGGATTATGGCGTGCAACTGCGATGAGTGGGTTGTGGCGTGCAGCTGTACGTGGAGCGCAGGGTTGTTGGGCGTTGAATTGGCTATTGGCGTTAAGGGCAACGAATTGAAGGACTGTGAGGGGGTGCATGGGCTGATGGGCGTTTGGTCCAGGCGTGAGTGGCGTGGCTTTTGATGATGAGTGAAGGGGAAGTTAACGTGGTGATATCTAGGTCAGTGGCGTGAGAACCCAGGCTGCTACTGATGAGCGAAAATATATCAATATTTACCGCCCCTTTTACTTAATATTTTGTTTAGTTTCTCGGGTTTGATGAATGTTTTGATGTGTTTTAGTTTATTTTGCAGATAAAATAATATCGGGACTCAATGAAATCATTTAGGACGAAATGTGGATCAAATAAGGGCAATTATTGGACTTGATATATTAATTTTGGAGATTGGAAATTTGAAAGGGCGTTTTGACGAAGTGCAGTTTTGGAAATTCCAGTTTTGCACATCTGTCGTATGTTGGGCATAACTTTTTACTCAGATATCGGATTGAGCTGATTCAAGTTCCAGATTAAAGAAGACTCAAAGATCTACAACTTTGAAAGAGAAAATATTTTCGAATTCTGAAGATTTCATGACCGAAATTGATGAACCATCCAGAAGTGTGTGGAGTGTAATTATTAAAAGTCATTATCAATCATTTTCAAAGCAAAATATTAATTAATTAATAATTAATAAAAATTATCAAATCAACACCAAACAAGATAAGAAATTATTGGAGCAATTATGGATTTGGTGGAGTAATTAGTGGAGAAATTAATAATGTAATTGGTGGAGAAATTGATTGATGATTTGATGGTGGCAAAATTTTGCCTATAAATACCAAGCCATTTCATTTGTAAAATTCATACTTTCTTCTTTGAAATTCTTAATGAATAAATAAGAAGATTGTATCTAGTTTGTTTATTTTTAGTTTTCAGTAATTAATTTTCAGTTTCGCACTTTCTTTTCTTTACTTTTCAGTTTTTACTTTCCGCAATTTACTTTTACGCACAGTACTTTTCTTTCTTTAATTTTTCAGTTTTTACTTTTCAGTAATGAGGAGGTAATTTCCCAAGCTAGGGTGAAAGGTAATTCTTTTACTGTTACTATTTAGATTAATCTCCCTTAAAAATAATATATTCACTATTTAAAATACTGATTAATAAGGATACCGCTATATTGGTCGGTTGGCAATTCAATTTAATCTGGTTTAAACCTGACTAATCAAGGATACCGCCAGATTGGTCGGTTGGTAAATTTATTTTGGTACCGCCTTTATGGCTGGATTATGGACAAATATTACCGCCTATATGGCTGGTTGGACTTATTTGACTTAATCAGGATACCGCCAGATTGGTCGGTTGGTAATATTATAACAAGTTTATATATTATTTTATGGGAGATTTCTAAATAAGTAGTAGTAAAAGTAATTCCTTTTACTTAGCATTTATTTTACTTTTTACTTTATGTCTTTTACTTTTCAGTATTTTTACTTTATGTCTTTTATTTTTCAGTTTAGTCCTAGTTATGTGTTGTAACTAAATAGTTATCTGGGGTTGTGATGAATTTCAATATCACCGGTTTATAAGGGGTTAATTTATAGTTTGGGTATATAAAGATTTATTTATTGAGTCTTAATCTTAATGCTTTTTCATTAATTGGCCATTAATAAAATTGATCTGGTAAATCTAAAATGAACTAGACATAGGGATTTTAGGTTTCAGCCTTAGACTCAATAGCCCACGATCTTCCTTGAGGATAGATAACCCTTTAATAGATTTCCTTACAGGATAGGAATATACCTGTCGGGCGGGGGTAGCCATAATTGGAACTTAATCTTAATGAATCCAGATAATTTGGTTGACATAGACATATGGTTCAATTGGGTTTACTGGGTATTTTGTCTGACCATCGACAGATGCTTTCGCATAATTTCGTGTTCCAGGTTAATAAATCAATGTTTTACCCATCTATATAATAATCACTTCATCTTAAAATGGTATTGGAAGAAATCACAACCCTAGATCTTTGTGTCTTTTGTATTTTCTTTAGTATTTTCTTTTGTCTTTTTATTTATTTATTTATTTAGTAAAGCCATTCAACCAATCAAACAAACAATATCTCTCTTATCCATTTAATTAGATATTTGTAAATAAATAGATTCAACAATTAATAACAACAGTAGGAATTAAGTCCTCGTGGGATCGATATTTTTATACTACTTGAACGATACGTGCGCTTGCGTTATACGTGTGTGTTTACGCCGGTCAAGTTTTTGGCGCCGTTGCCGGGGACTTATATTTCTTGAGTTATTAATTTTGAAGCTATCTAATTTACCTGTATCTAATTTTCTTTATTTTTATCTGTAATTTTTATTTCTTTCTTTTATTTTCAGGTGGTTAAACAATGGAACACTATTGGGAGATTGAAAGATCAAGAGCTTTACAAGAAGATACACCCCAAATCTGGGAGCAACAGTCCGGTTTTCTGAGGCCTGTTGTCCAGCCCAACAATTATCACTGGATGCCAGAACCAAGCAATACCACATTTGCTCAACAGAATGCAATGGAGAGATGTGAGATATGTGACGGTAACCACCCAAGTAATTATTGCGAGTACAACTACAATCCAGGGTGGCAGAGCTATCAAAATCCTTCATGGTACGAAGAACCATCATACTTTCCATCTTATCCACCATCCACCTACTATCCTCAACAAAAACCAGAACCATCAGAGGAAGAACAATTGATTGATATGCTCAAAATTTTTTCCAAGAAACGAGACGGAAAGTTGGATACAATGCTTGAAACAAGCCTGAAGCAACTTGAAAGTATTCAGAGACAATCAGAATTCATTCAGAGGATGACAGATCAAATGAGACAATTAACAGAAAACCAGAACTACATACCTCAAGAACCAGTTTCAGATGACACTGATGAAGCCTTCAAGTACCTAGAAATCCACAAAGACACTTCAACAGAGGAGGAGGCTGAGCAGTATCAACAACCAGAGGTATCAGTTCAGAATCCGAATCGGTAAAGTCTCAATTTGACTTTTATTATTCAGATTCTGACGAAGATGAAGCTGATCTTTTTGTACCAACTGCTCCAACAACGGAGGATCAAACTTTCAATCCTCAAAATGAAGATCTTGGAGCATGCTTTACCATGATGTTTGAAGAAGATCTATCTGAACCATCCATTCCAGTCATATCAGAGGATGAAGACCTAATGTCAGAAACATCTTTGCATCCTCTGGTTGACAATTTTGAAGCATGTATTTCACAGATGACCGATGAAGAGCTGAATACAAAAATTTTACAATTCATCTGTGAAGAAAATGTGGAGCAAGAAACAGAGCAAATGAAGGAGCAAATGTCTGACCTTAATAAAGATCCAGAGCATTCAGGAGAAACATCGCTGTTTTGGGGAGTACAAATTAAAGATATCAACCAGAAGCTTGACAGAATGGAATTTCCATTCCAAGTCAAGCATCATACGAGACCTCCTGATTTTCTTTCTTTCTTTGCAGGAACCACTGGAGTAACAAGGAGCAAAAAGGTGGCACGAGTACTGAATGAGACAAAACTCTTTTTGCCACTTTACCGTTGGAAGAGACCCTTCAAAAGCAACGCTCACGGGATTGTCTTTAATCGGACATCCAAAACGACATTGAAACCTCCTTAACAGATGAATTTCAGTCACGTCTAGCTGAAGACGAAAAATTTAGCGCTAGCAGGGAGGCAACCCATGCAATTTGTTGTAATTTGTTTTCATATTTTGTGTGAACTTTTTAATTTTGTGTGTTATTTTTGTAGGGAAAGGCACAAACGAAGCATTTTAAGACAGAAGGAATTGTGTTTGGCAATCAAAGATGAGAAACAATTCATTAGCGATGGCTGAATAAGGAATGAAATCTTGAGACACATCCTAATGAATTTATACTAAGCGAGTGGCGTATTGCGTACACAATTCCGTTGCCGTAATTATTGCTTTGATTCGCTTTTCTATTGTAATTATCTTTATTTTCGTAGACAGGATCCAGACTTTTTGACCTTTCACGATCTCTTTTGTTGTTTAGCTAACAATCGTCCTTTGGAAGATATTAGTGCTATTATTACTCACCCTTTTTCAGGTACTATAAATTCAGCCCGTCATTGCACTTTTGAAGGCGTCCAGAGTTGAAAAAGAAATACAAAAAAAAAATGGAAGCCACTTCAAGAAGACGAGTTGAAAACATCTGCGTGTTTTGCGGTAGTAGTGTTGGTACTAAGCCACAATACATAGAAGCAGCACAGGAATTGGGTCGAGTCTTAGCTGCAAGGAATATGCACTTAATATATGGCGGAGAAATCTTGGACTTATGGGGATCGTTTCAAAGGCTGTACAGGAAGGAGGCAGTCATGTTTTGGGAATCATCCCAAAACCTTTGGCAGAGGCAAATCTTATTGGTTCATCAAACGGAGAGGAACTGATCGTGCCAGGTATGTCTGAACGACTGGTAGAAATGATTAACTGTGCTGATGCTTTTATCGCTTTGCCAGGTGGCTTGGGCACATTGGAGGAAATTTTTATAGTTCTATCTTGGGCGAACCTGAACATACACCAGAAACCGCTTGGACTGCTTAACGTTGATGGATTTTATGATTTTCTTTGTGTGTTTCTTGATGATGCTCGGAGAAATGGGTTCGTGTCAAAACCTATGAAAGAACTCCTCTTCACTGCCAGAACTGCTTCGGATCTAATAGACCAACTCATAGCCTATGAACCACAAGTTGACCCTATCATTTCAAAGATAAATTGGTCTGGGGACGATCGTGGTAAGAGGCGTCGGGTTAATCTGGATCTTAACCTTTAATTTCCTGTAGAATTTCTGCTAACCAGGTATTATCTTCTAAACTCTTCTTCTATTTTTAAGATATTGGGGACAATGTCTCATTATTAGGTTTTAGAATTATAGAACCTAGTTTTTTTCTTTTTTTTTTTTTTATTTTTTTTATATGTCAAATTTTTCGAAAAATTTTTCGAAAAATACAAAAAAAATTGAAATTTTCAAAAATTATAAAAATATTTTGCGTTTTTGTGTATTTTATTTTTATTCCGACTAAAAAGGTGAAATTGGTGAGAGATAGCTGAGTAAGGAGTTTCCTCCACTCCTGATACGTATCTCAAACCTATTTCGAAACAAGTTAATTTTTGTTTATTTCATTTTGAATTATTTAATTTGTGAATTCTCCTTAAAACTGACTAAAAATGAATCTTCATATGTTTAGTTAACAGATATTATCAACATATATAGTAACATACGGACATGAGCTAAATTGAAAAGTTTGTAGTATTCAGTGCTCTAGTTTAATTGGAGGAAGCATCTCAAAAAGCAATGGAGTAAAAAAAAAAAAAAAAAAAAAAAAAAAACGTCTGAGATCCGAGTTATTAAGTCTGTAAGGGTGTTTTAACACCTAGTGCCCTAAAGCCAACTGGTTTGGGAGTCACTGGCCCAAAGCTCGTTACATGGATCAAAGATGCTGCAAAAAATATATATATTTGAAGTCTGGGTAATTAAGTCTGTAGGGGTGTCTTAACACCTGGTGCCCTAAATCCAACTGGTTTGGGAGCCACCGACCCAACACTCGCTACATAGATGGAAGATATTGTATATAAATAAAAAATAGAAAAAAAAAATCAAAGAAAAAAATCAGAAAAATGAGAAAAATTATTCCATTGCTACCAAAAGGTGTTAAATCTGATAGAACTTTAGGACAAAAATATTACTCTCTTATCAACTACACTTATGACTGTTGTGGGCAAAAAATGAGTTGTTTAATATTTTGTTGGTGTGTATATGGAGAATGGTAAAAATAATCGGAGAGTTTACTTATTCTGTAATTTAGAATGAAACAAAACAACTATTGACTTGGAGTAGAAGTTTCACCTGATTAGTCACTAACATCTTTATTCTCTTTTCGCTTGTCTTTTGCTTTTGTGTGCATTAGTTTTACTACCTTTTTACTTTTGTAAAATGTTTGTGGGTATCGTTGCTGTAAGCCCTCACGAGACTATAACTCGTCCACTAGGGACACCTAGGGGTTTAAAGGCTTGTTGCATATGCTAAATGCAACCGTGATCCCTACGAAAGTGGCTTAGTTTAATTTTAATTTTATTTTGTTGTTTTGCTCGAGGACTAGCAAAATCTTAGGTTTGGGGGTGTGATGAGCGGAAAATATATCAATATTTACCGCCCCTTTTACTTAATATTTTGTTTAGTTTCTCGGGTTTGATGAATGTTTTGATGTGTTTTAGTTTATTTTGCAGATAAAATAATATCGGGACTCAATGAAATCATTTAGGACGAAATGTGGATCAAATAAGGGCAATTATTGGACTTGATATATTAATTTTGGAGATTGGAAATTTGAAAGGGCGTTTTGACGAAGTGCAGTTTTGGAAATTCCAGTTTTGCACATCTGTCGTATGTTGGGCATAACTTTTTACTCAGATATCGGATTGAGCTGATTCAAGTGCCAGATTAAAGAAGACTCAAAGATCTACAACTTTGAAAGAGAAAATATTTTCGAATTCTGAATATTTCATGACCGAAATTGATGAACCATCCAGAAGTGTGTGGAGTGTAATTATTAAAAGTCATTATCAATCATTTTCAAAGCAAAATATTAATTAATTAATAATTAATAAAAATTATCAAATCAACACCAAACAAGATAAGAAATTATTGGAGCAATTATGGATTTGGTGGAGTAATTAGTGGAGAAATTAATAATGTAATTGGTGGAGAAATTGATTGATGATTTGATGGTGGCAAAATTTTGCCTATAAATACCAAGCCATTTCATTTGTAAAATTCATACTTTCTTCTTCTTTGAAATTCTTAATGAATAAATAAGAAGATTGTATCTAGTTTGTTTATTTTTAGTTTTCAGTAATTAATTTTCAGTTTCACACTTTCTTTTCTTTACTTTTCAGTTTTTACTTTCCGCGATTTACTTTTACGCACAGTACATTTCTTTCTTTAATTTTTCAGTTTTTACTTTTCAGTAATGAGGAGGTAATTTCCCAAGCTAGGGTGAAAGGTAATTCTTTTACTGTTACTATTTAGATTAATCTCCCTTAAAAATATATATTCACTATTTAAAATACTGATTAATAAAGGATACCACTATATTGGTCGGTTGGCAATTCAATTTAATCTGGTTTAAACCTGACTAATCAAGGATACCGCCAGATTGGTCGGTTGGTAAATTTATTTTGGTACCCCGCCTTTATGGCTGGATTATGGACAAATATTACCGCCTATATGGCTGGTTGGACTTAATTTGACTTAATCAGGATACCGCCAGATGGTCGGTTGGTAATATTATAACAAGTTTATATATTATTTTATGGGAGATTTCTAAATAAGTAGTAGTAAAAGTAATTCCTTTAACTTAGCATTTATTTTACTTTTTACTTATGTCTTTTACTTTTCAGTATTTTTACTTTATGTCTTTTATTTTTCAGTTATTAGTCCTAGTTATGTGTTGTAACTAAATAGTTATCTGGGGTTGTGATGAATTTCAATATCACCGGTTTATAAGGGGTTAAATTATGTTTGAGTAATATGATTTAATTGTTAAATAGAAATTTATTGTTATTAAGGATGATTTATTTCTTTATATCATTTTCAAATTAATTGTGGTTGAATATAATGATTAAATCTATTGATCTTAATTGAGTCTAATCTTAATGCTTATTATTGGCCATTATAAAATTGATCTGGTAATCTAAAATGAACTAACATAGGGATTTTAGGTTTCAGCCTTAGACTCAATAGCCCACGATCTTCCTTGAGGATAGATAACCCTTTATAGATTTCCTTACAGAATAGGAATATACCTTCGGGCGGGGGTAGCCATAATTGGAACTTAATCTTAATGAATCCAGGTAATTTGGTCGACATAGACATATGGTTCAATTGAGTTATACTGGGTATTTGTGTCTGACCATCGACAGATGCTTTCGCATAATTTCGTGTTCCAGTTAATAAATCAATGTTTTACCCATCTATATAATAATCACTTCATCTTTAAAATGGTATTGGAAGAAATCACAACCCTAGATCTTTGTGTCTTTTGTATTTTCTTAGTATTTTCTTTTGTCTTTTTATTTATTTATTTATTTAGTAAAGCCATTCAACCAATCAAACAAACAATATCTCTCTTATCCATTTAATTAGATATTTGTAAATAAATAGATTCAACAATTAATAACAACAGTAGGAATTAAGTCCTCGTGGGATCGATACTTTTATACTACTTGAACGACACGTGCGCTTGCGTTATACGTGTGTGTTTACGCCGGTCAAGTACGTGTGGAGCAGGCTGAGTGAAGGCAAATTGCCTGAGGTGATCTGTTGAAGGAAGCTTTTGATGCGTGGAGGGGGCAGTGGGTTTATGCGGCTTATAGATGGTTTAGTTTGTGAACGGGCAGTGAATTCTTGGGTTATTTTCTTTGTATTTTTTGTTATTGTGAGATTAATTGGCCAGGGTTTGAATTGTGTGGAGAATGGTTATTTTTATAGACCAAGGGAGGGGATTTACCTTGTTGGGAAAGAATTGGATTTGTGTATTAATTAGGGATATCTTTTAATTTAGTATGTGATAAGGAAATCTTTTAATTTAGGGAAGTGATTTATGTATTCTTTTTAGTTAAGGATATGATTTATTTAATTTAGGAAGGTGTTTTTATTTAAATTAGGAATTTAATTTAACTTATTTCAAGTTCAATTTAATTGGTGAATGTGATTTAATTTAATTTAAGTTAATTTTAATTGGTTTTAATTATTTAATTTGTGAGATGTGTTTTAAATATTTTTTTAATTTTTAATTTGTGAGATGTGTTTTAAATGGGTTTGGTGTGTTTAAACAGAGGTCCAACAAGCGAACCCGAAGCGAAACAAGCGAGTTAAATCTGAAACTGAAAATGCTAATTTCCAACTTTACCCTTCCAATGTCCGTTTCCCGCGGCTTTCACAACTAAAGAGGTAGTGTCTCCATACGAGACTCATCATCGGGCTGATATGCAAAAATACAATGCCTACAGCGGGATCTGCTGATTAGCAGAAGACTGGCTTCAGATGATATCGACCTATGAGTTGGAAACGAGACGAGAGTCGCTGTTTTGGCCGTAGAAACCTAAGTTTTGGAATTGCCCTATGGGCATGTACTTAAATTAGGAGACTGTTATAATGTATCTAGTTTGACTAAGAACATTATTTATGTATCTAGTTTAACCCGTTGCGGGCATACCTTTATATTCTAGAACACTAAGGGTTTTGTTTATAAAGATGATATTGAGATAAGCACATTAGATGTGAATAACAGTATTTATATTTAGAATATAAATGAATCTCAAACATATAATATGACAAACAAAAGCTCAAACTGAATAAATATGTTGAGACTTAAAAGTGGCATTGTTGTCTGGGACAACATTAACAAGATTCGCATATCCACTATTTTGAAGAGTTGATACTAGGACGGATTTGATTCTAATTCAAATTATGTCTATGAATCTAGTTTATTAGGCAAAGTGCCTAGAACACCTTTTACTAGGTAAAAGTGCAAGTGCCACCGATCTGTTAGCCCTCGTTCATAGTGACGTAAGTGGGCCCATGTCTAGTAAGGCTAGAGGTGGATATGAATACTTCGTAACCTTTACGGATGTGGCATCACGTTACGCTTATGTGTATCTTATGAAACACAAGTCATAAACTTTTAGTGTTTCGACACGAAGTATAAAACAGACCGGCTAAGTATTAAAACATTACAGTCAGACCGTGATGGATAGTACTTAAACATATAAGTTTCTCGATTACTTAAAAGAGTATGGTATTCTTTCACAGTGGACTCCTCCCGGGACACCTCAATTTTGACGGTGTGTCCGAACCGAGAAACCGAACTTTGTTGGACATGGTAAGGTTAATGATGAGTCGCTCTGAGCTACCAATTTCCTTCACATGATATGTATTAAACAGTGCAATACTTATTTTGAATAAGGTTCCATGTAAATCTGTTAGACAGACTTCATATTAGATATAAACGGGAAAGAAACCGGATTTCTCTTTCCTGGAGATTTGGGAATGCTGGGCATACGTTAAATGTTTTGATGATACCAAACTAGAACCCAAATTGGATAAGTGCCTATTTGTAGGTTGTCCTCGGGAAACCAAAGTATAGTACTTATACAACACACAAGAGAATAATGTAATTGTTGCTCTCCATGCAGTTTTCCTAAGAGGAATACCAAAATGCAGTGGTAAGTGGGAAGAAAGTAAAACTCGATGAAAATCGGAGTAATACTGTTCCAGGCACCGAATCCTCACGGAACACCAACAGTTCATCATGGATGAAACTGTACCAATAATCTTCGAATACACAAGAACCGCGTAGGTTGGAGAGAGTCAGAAAATAACCTGGGAGGTATGGGTTTCTGATCTCATCTCATGTAGATATCAATCTTATTGTGGAAGACGAACCGGCTACGTATGAGGAAGTGATACAAGGTATCGACTCCTTTTATGGTAAAGAGCCATGAAGTCCGAAATTGATTCCATGTATACCAACTAAGTTTGGACACTGGTTGATGTAACAGAAGGCATTATGCCTATTGGTACTAAATGTGTCTTCAAGGAAGACATACATGGACGGTGATGAGCGGAAAATATATCAATATTTTCCACCCCTTTTACTTAATATTTTGTTTAGTTTCTCGGGTTTGATGAACGTTTTGATGTGTTTTAGTTTATTTTGCAGATAAAATAATATTGGGACATAATGAAATCATTTAGGACGAAATGTGGGTCAAATAAGGGCAAAATTGGACTTGACATATTAATTTTGGAGATTGGAAACTTGAAAGGGCGTTTTAACGAAGTGCAGTTTTGGAAATTCCAGATTTGCGCATCTGTCGTATTTTGAGCATTACTTTGTACTCCGATATCGGATTGAGCTGATTCAAGTTCCAGTTTAAAGAGGCCTCAAATTTATACAACTTTGAAAGAAAAAATAATGTCTAATTCTTAAGATTTCATGCCCGAAATTGATGAACCATCCAGAAGTTGTTGTGTGTAATTATTAAAGTCAATTTCAATCATTTTCAATGCAAAAAATAATTAATAAATAAATAGTAAAATTATCAAATCACCACCAAACAGATAAGCAATTAGTGGAGCAATTAATAATGGATTTGGTGGAGCAATTAGTGGAGCAATTAATAATGGATTAGGTGGAGCATTTGATGGATGATTTGATGGATGCAAATATTTTCCTATAAATACCAAGCCATTTCATTTTTAAATTCATACTTTCTTCTAAGGAATTCCTTAAGAATACTAAGAAGATTGTATCTTATTTGTTATTTACAGCTTTCAGTAATTAATTTCTGCTTTCGCACTTTTTTTCAGTATTTAATTTTCAGTTTTTACTTTCCGCAATTTACTTTTACGCACAATACTTTTCTTTCTTTAATTTTCAGTTTTTCTTTTCAGTAATGAGGAGGTAACTCCCCTTTGCTGGGGTAAAAGGTAAAACTTTTATTACTAATATTTAGATAATCTCCCTTAATTATAATATATAAACTAGTTAAAACCAGACTTAACGAGGATACCGCCATATTGGTCGGTTGGTAATTATTTAAATTGGTTTTAACCTGACAAACTGGATACCGCCTGATTGGTCGGTTGGTATTAATTATTAATTTGACTTAATCTGGATACCTACCGCCTATATGGCTGTTTGGTAATTATCATGCAAAGTTAATATATTATATTAAGGGAGATATCTAAAATAGAAGTATAAAAGTGGATCATTTTACCTCAGCATTTTCTTTTATTGTACTTTTACTTTATTTATTTTCAGCAATTTATTTTCTGCAATTTACTTTCAGCAATTTACTTTCAGCATTTACTTTTCAGTAATTTACTTTCAGCATTTACTTTTCAGTATTTAATTTTCAGTTTTTACTTTCCGCAATTTACTTTTACCACACATACTTTTCTTTCTTTAATTTTCATTTTTACTTTTCAGTAATGAGGAGGTACTCCCCTTTGCTGGGGTAAAAGGTAAAACTTTTATTACTAATATTTAGATAATCTCCCTTAATTATATATATAAACTAGTTAAAACCAGACTTAACGAGGATACCGCCATATTGGTCGGTTGGTAATTATTTAAATTGGTTTTAACCTGACTAAACTGGATACCGCCTGATTGGTCGGTTGGTAATTAATTATTAATTTGACTTAATCTGGATACCGCCTATATGGCTGTTTGGTAATTATCATGCAAAGTTAATATATTATATTAAGGGAGATATCTAAAATAGAAGTAATAAAGTGGATCATTTTACCTCAGCATTTTCTTTTATTGTACTTTTACTTTATTTATTTTCAGCAATTTATTTTCTGCAATTTACTTTCAGCAATTTACTTTTAGCATTTACTTTTCAGTAATTTACTTTCTGCATTTACTTTTCAGTATTTAATTTTCAGTAATTAAATTCAGCATTTACTTTCCGTCATTTACTTTACCGCAATTACTTTTCAGCATTTTTACTTTATGTCTTTTACTTTTAAGTTTTTACTAGCCCTAGTTATGTGTCGTAACTAAGTTAGTTAGCTGAGGTTGTGATGACTTCTAATATCACCGGTTTATAAGGGGTTATTTTATAGTTTGGGTTATTTAAAGATTTACTTATTAAGTCTTAAGCTTAATGCATCTTGTTAATTGGCCACTAATAAGATTGATCTGGTAAATCTAAAATAAACTTGACAAAGGAATTTTAGGTTTTCACAGCCTTAGACTTAATAGCACACGATCTTCCTTGAGGATAGATAATCATTTAATAGATTTTCTTACATGATAGACATATACCTGTCGAGCGGGGGTAGCAATAATTGGAACTTAAACTTAATGAATCCAGGTAATTTGGTTGACATAGACATATGGTTCAATTGGGTTATACTGGGTATTTGCGTCTGACCATCGACAGAGGCTTTCGCATAATTTCGTGTTCCAGGTTAGTAAACCGATTTATTACACAACATGAAATAACCACTTCATCTTTTAAAAGATATTAGAAAGATCACAACCCTAGATAGTTTTATAAATTTGAATTTTTCTTAAACCTACTTTCGTGTAATTTTATTTACTTGTTTTTTTAATTTAAAATCATCACCATTTCAAATCAATCAATCAACCTGTTAGATACTAGTAATCATTTGACCTCATAAAATTAATAGATTAGGTATAAACCTCGTGGGATCGGTACTTTTTATACTACTTGAACGATACGTGCGCTTGGGTTATACGCGTGTGATTACGCACCGGTCAAGTTTTTGGCGCCGTTGTCGGGGACTTATTTATCTTTCACTATTAGTTTTGGGGTTAGATACGGTACTTATATCTAATTTCTTTTTACTTATTATTTTTTGTTTTCTTGTGTTTCAGGTTCTCAGAACTACATGTGACGAACCAGAAGCTTTGAACTCCGACCGCTTGACCCATAAATTAAAAGAACCATCAGACAATTGAGAAGGGAAAGGCGAGAAGGCCAAGAAGCTTTAGTCAACATAGAACCTGAACCTTTGGAGGTTGCACCACCAATTCCCATTCGAGACAGAACCGTTCCGGTGGTTGACGCCTTCATTTCTTGTATTATACTTCCTCCCTTACCAGTAAATGCGTGTGACATCAAAACATGCATCCAGATGATTCAGCAGTCAGTTCAGTTTGGGGGGAATGCAACTGAAGATCCTAATGCCCACATCAGCAACAACTTCCTGAAGTTTGTGGCACTTTCAATTACAATAGAGCATCAGAAGAAGCAATGAGACTGCGAGTTTTTCCATATTCCTTGAAAGACAGAGCCCAAGCTTGGCTACATTCACTACCAGCAGATTCCATCACAACTTGGAACACTCTAGCCACCAAATTCCTTGTAAAGTACTTTCCACCAGCCAAAACAGCAAAACTGAGAAATGACATCACATCTTTTGTACAACAAGATTCAGAATCCCTCTGCGAAGCTTGGGAAAGATTCAAAGATTTACTCCGGAAATGTCCTCATCATGAGATTGCAAAATGGCGGCTACAAGTCCAAACCTTCTACAATGGACTTTCTGGAATAATGAGAACCACAATTGATGCTACTGTTGGAGGAGCTTTAATGCCAAAATGAGAAGATCAAGCCTGGGATTTAATTGAAGAAATGGCCAACAACAACTCCTTGTGGCCAACATAAAGGAGCTTCATTCAACGAATTGCTGGAATTTATGAAATTGGAGCCAACACTGCAGTAAATGCCAAGCTGGATCAGATTAGCAAAATCTGGAAACTCTCAGCTTGCAAGTTTAATACTGGATCCACAAGTTACCATATGGAGGAGCACCAGAGCCAAACCAATAAAGAGACGGTGAATTATGTCAATAATTCAACAGACAGGGAACATCCATATTCCAATACTACAACCCAGGGTGGAGAATCATCCCAATTTTGCATGGAGCAACAATTCAGGGCAAAAAAACTATCCACCACCAGGATTCCAACAACCAAGCCAGGAGCATGAAAAAGAAACCAGGAAAGCGGAAGTGCTGGCTCAGTTAAAAAGTTACGATGCTATGTTTCAAAATCTAGCAGCATTAATTCAAAATCAAGCAGCATCAAATGAAGCTATTTACAAGCCCAATCAGCATTGAATAAAGCTTAACTTCTTCTATAAAGCATGGAGAATCAAATTGGAAACGCCAAGCTTAGAGTTACAGACCGCCAGGTAACCTTCCTAGCAACACTGAACCAAATCCGAGGAACATAGGGAAGGAGCAGTGTCATGCCATCATGTTAAAAAGCAGTACTGAAATCAACAAAGATGTTGGAGCCAAAACAACTACCGAGGAAGTTCCAAAAGAAACAAAGAAACAGATGGAGGAAAAAGAAGAAGGAAAAAGAACAGATCACTCCACCTCCACCTTTTCCTCAGCGTCTTCAGAAAAACAAACTGGACAAGCAATTTGCTCGTTTCCTGGAGGTGTTCAAAAAGCTGCATATCCACTTCCATTTGCAGAAGCGTTGGAACAAATGCCCAGCTATGCCAAATTCATGAAAGACATTCTTCATGAAAGCGGAGATTGGGGATTCGAGACAGTAGCATTTTTAGAAGAATGCAACGTTATCATTCAGAGGAAACTTCCTCCAAAATTGAAAGATCCTGGTAGTTTCACTATTTCTTGCACCATAGAAGAACATGACTTTGGTAAGCTTTGTGTGATTTAGGTGCGAGTGTTAATTTGATGCCTTTTTCTATTTTCAAGAAATTTCAGATTGGAGAAACAATGCCCACCTCAGTCTCTCTACAACTTGCTGATAGAATGCTCGTATTTCCGAGAGGTGTAGTTGAAGATGTGCTGGTCAAGGTTGACAAATTTATTTCCAGCAGATTTTATTGTCCTTGATATGGAGGAAGACGAAGACGTGCCGATCATCATTGAGACCATTCTTGGTTACAGGTCAAACCATTTATTGATGTACAGAAAGAAGAATTAACCATGAGGGTTATGACCAAGAAGTAACATTCAATGTTTTCAAGGCCATGAATTCCCAGATGATGAAAGAAGGAGGAATGTTTCAGACTTGATGTGATACACAGTACCATTCAGAACTCCAATGCAATGCAAAGTTCTACTGACAGACTTAAAACATGTCAATTGTCTGTGGAGCCTGAAGATTAAAACGTCTTTTGCACTGAAAAAGACAATTCTTGCACTACAAGCAACAGAAGAGAACACAGTTCCACAAGCTCAAACGAATTGGAGGAATTTTACAATCAGCCTTTTGAGGATGCCAAATTGTACAAAGAAAATGCAAGGAAAAAACATGATGAGAAGTTAGTGCGCATACAACTGGAACAAGGGCAGAAGGTACTGTTAAACAAATCAAGGGTGAAATTCTTCCCATGAAGCCAAAATCACGGTGGTCAGGTCCATTTGTGATCACCAAGGTTTTACTAGATAGAGCCGTTGAGATACATGATCCCGACTCCAACAAAACATTCAAGGTTAAAAACAAGCGTGTCAAGCACTACTGGGGAGAATCATTTGAGCGATAAAAAGAAAGTGTCACACTTTCAGATCCAGCCTAAGTTCGAGAAGCACGTCAGTTGTCGACGTTAAACTTAGCGCTAGCAGGGAGGCAACCCATGCAATTTTGTGTATATATTGTGATCTGGTGTGTTTTATTTTTGTGTGTTCAATTTTTGCAGGTAAAGTCATTTCACGATGGAAGAAGCTCTTGCAAATCTCACAAGCAATTTCCTTTCTCCCTCAAAAATCGCTGATGAAAGTTTACAAAGCTCGCTTGGAACATATGAGACTACTGATGATCAAAGGTA
>SKCR01027777.1:0-46367 GCA_019454045.1 Zanthoxylum bungeanum
AGTCCGACATCAGGGTAGGTGTGTATGGTCTTAACCTGAGACTTGCACTGCTAATGCTTACGACAATCAATATGCTTTAGTTGAGGTCGTCCAGGACTCTAACTGGTTCTGTGTACGCCAATGCTGGGTATATTAAGAATCGTAGAGTGAGTTGGGTGTGATGTCAAGACGAAGTATCACTCCAGTCATAGTGGAGATGATGTCACGCAAGATACGGTATTAGTGCTCTAAGTGCTGGCCGGCCATCGGGATATTATGACAAGGTCATGTATATCCGATTATAGAGACTAGTTACCAGACATCCGACATGTGCTTCGGACGGGGCAGACACTTATCCAGCCCCAGCCCTAGCACGTGACTATCCGATACTGGGCCGATATACACGATACTTGGTATACTACGCCTTATAGATCTTAAATATTCATTAGATGAATATGACCGGAGAATTGGATAGACTTCGTGCTTTGCTAGAAGCCGATCTTGTCTCGTAAATCGGTAGAACGTAGTACTTGGTACGTACGTGATTCGGATATCCGACGACCGTATTTACTGTCGAATTATCCGGGGATCTCATGGGTCGCTTCCCGATAATGCACCGATGACGCATAACTCGCACTCATTAATAATCTGGGATTATATAGAAGAAAGAGAAAATTAATCTAGGATTAATTACGGAGATATTTTATCTGGATAAAATATCGTCTAAAGAGAGAGAATGATTAATTTGGAATTAATCGATAAATTAATATATTCGATATATTAAACGAAATTGGATTTCGACGCGGAATTGAAATTGGATTTTAATTCGGCGAAAGAATTAATTTAGAATTAATTCGTTAGCGACATGAATAGTGAATTCTCTAGGCGTAATCATTTAATTACGACGCAACGGAAAACTCGCTATTAGGAATTAGCGAAACCGAGCCCAAGTGTGATTGCGAGCGCATTCATATTTCGAATTCGAGTGCGGCGACGCAAGTCACATCAAGCGTCAAATCATTCGTCACATCAAGCGTCAAATCATATGTCACTTTGAGTGATGTGATTGATTGATGTGATGGATTGAGTGAAAGACACACATCAAATCACTTTATTAAAGTGACTATGAATAGTTGATGGGTGTTGGTGTAATAGTGACTAGCTAATAACTTTTACCATTTTCATTTATTTGATAAATGTTTTGGTAATTGTTTTTAGCATATTTTCTAGGAAAATATATAAGACATTTTTAAGTAAATGTTTACTAAGTCTTTACACATTTTTCACATCTCTCTCTCTCACTATTTTTCCTTCTTCTCTTCACGCCAAAATGGAAGAAAACTCACTGGTTTCATACCAGTTTTGGCGTGGACTTATGGGAAGCAATGAGTGATTTTCTTGTTGAGAAATCAAGTGCTAGCACACTTGCGACTATTGCGAAGGTGTTAGGGAGGTTCACCCATGAGGCGGGACTCATCCGACGAAGTTTGGAGCTTCGAAATGAGATCCGATTCAGCTCAAACCAGTGAGCAAAACTGCTGCAGTGGGGCGCTTAAGGCAGTGGGCTTTTTGGCTTGATTCGTCTCCAAATCGACTCAACCGATCGATGTGAGTATTCCGCAACTTCGTCGATATGTATTCGCAATGTTTTTCATGCTTATAATAGATTCGGGACCTTAATAGAAACCAACAATTCTACCAGTTAGTAAAAAGATCAAAGGTACTTTGTGGATGATGATTCGAGTTAGTTAATTATCAACATTGTCATATGCATATAGGGATGCCCAAACTTTCGTAAATATGATGAATAATATAATTAAGCCTTTAAGGATTAATGTAATGGTATCCATCACAAACACATTTTCCCATTTTGTGACAAACCATGAATATGTAATATCTTCGAGTTTCATATTCTAAGTATCATTGGATGTGCCCCTGGCACGCTGTATCAAATAAAAAGTGGCATAGATTCCCAAGTATTAATAGTATAAGATAAGGAATTGACACGTAGAGACATACTACACCCGCATGAAGCAATTGGCAAGTGACTCCCAAACCAGTTGGCTTTAGGGCACTAGGTGTTAAAACACCATTACAGACTTAATAACTCGGATCTCAGTTTTTTTTTACTCCATCACTTTTTGAGATGCTTCCTCCAATTAAACTAGAGCACTGAATATTACAAACTTTTCAATTTTAGCTCATGTCCGTATATTACTATGCATATTGATAATACCTGCTAATTGAGCATATGAAGATCCATTTTAGTCAGTGTTAAGGAGAATTTACAAATTAAATAATTTAAAGGAAATAAACAAAAATTAACTTGTTTCGAAAATGGGTTTGAGATACGTATCAGGAGTGAGAACTCCTTACTCAGTTATCTCTCACCATTTCACCCTTTTAGTCAAAATAAAAACACAAAAACGCAAAATGTTTTTGTAATTTTTGAAAAATTTTCAATTTTTTTGTATTTTTCGAAAAATTTTGAACTAAAAATAAAGGTAACACACAAACTAAAAACAAGGTACTGATCAACTAATTCCTTCCCCCAAACCTAAATGAGATATTGTCCCCAATGTCTTTAAACAGTAGAATAAGAGTTTAGAAGATAATACCTGATTAGCTGAAATTCTACAGGAAATTAAAGTTAAGATCCAGATTAATCCGACGCCTCTTACCACGATCGTCCTCGGACCAATTTATCTTTGAAAGGATAGGGTTAACTTGTGGTTCATATGCTAAGAGTTGGTCAATTAGATCCGGAGCAGTTCTGGCAGTAAATAGGAGTTCTTTTAAAGGTTTTGACACGAACCCATTTCTCCGGGCATCATCAAGAAACACACAAAGAAAATCATAAAATCCATCAACGTTGTACATCCCAATTGGTTTCTGGTGTATGTTCAGGTTCGCCCAAGATAGCACAATAAAAATTTCCTCCAATGTACCCAAGCCACCTGACAAAGCAATAAAAGCATCAGCACGGTTAATAAGATTTGCTTCTGCCAAGGGTTTTGGGATGATTCCCAAAACATGACTGCCTTATTCCTGTACGGCCTTTGAAACGATCCCCATTAGTCCAAGATTGCCTCCGCCATATATTAAGTGCATATTTCTTGCAGCTAAGACTCGACCCAATTCTTGTGCTGCTTCTACGTATTGTGGTTTAGTACCAACACTACTACCATAAAACACACATATGTTTTCAACTCGTCTTCTTGAAGTGGCTTCCATGTTTTGCTCTGGATGTCTTCAAAAGTGCAATGATGGGTTGAATTTATGATACCTGAAAAGGGTGAGTAAAAATAGCACAAATATCTTCCAAAGGACGATTAGTAGCAAAATAGTAAAATAAATCATGATAGTAAAAAAGGTCTGGATCCTGTCAGAGAAAATAAAAGAAAACAACAAAACAAATCACAATTATTAGGAAAAGACAAAGAGATATAATATGTACAAGAATTTACAGCTTGATTAACGTCTATGCGTCAGGGACAAGCTTCCCATCCAATTTTCTTATAAATTGGCAAACAAGGTCTTTTTGGGTCAGATTTCCAAGACTTAACTGCTGTCTTTCTTTTTGAAATTGTGTATGTAATTTACGAAAGGCTATGTGAATATATCCACTGGGATGCGTCTCAAGAGTCGAAGATATATCATCTAAAGACTCATTACTCAAGCCATCCTTAATGAATTTAATCTTATCTTCGCGGTTATCAGACATCATTCCTAAAGAACGACAACGAGTATTGCAATTCCAGCGTGCACATTTGTAACAAACACCCATTTGCTTTGCTCTACGTTTCTTTGCATAGGTGCTTCTTCCAAAACCAGACATATGTGAAATAAAAGAGTCAGAAGACTCACCTGCCAATCAGACCCGTGCTTCAATTACCCAACGAATGTCATTAGGAACACCATGGATTGTTAGTAGTCTCATCCGTTCCAAGCGAGCTTAGTAAACTTTGATCAGAGATTTTTTAGGGAGATAAGGAAATTGCTTGTGAAGATTTGCGAGAGCTTCTTCCATCTTGAAATGTCTTAATCTGCAAAAACTAAACACACAAAATTAAATCACACCAAATCACAATATATATAAAAATTGCATGGGTTGCCTCCCTGCGAGCGCTAAGTTTAATCATCGTCAGCTAGACGTGACTTCTCGAACGTTAGGCTGGATATGAAAGTGTGACACTTTCTTTTTTTCGCTCAAATGATTCTCCCCAGTAGTGTTTGACACGCTGACTGTTAACCTTGAATGTGTTGTTGGTATTGGGATCCAGTAACTCAACAGCTCCATAAGGTAAAACCTGAGTGATCACAAAAAAACCTGACCAACTAGATTTCAATTTTCCAGGGAAAAGTTTCAACCTCGAGTTGTACAACAGCACCTGCTGCCTTGGTTCCAACTGTCTGTGCACTATTTTTCGGTCATGCCATTTCTTTGTCTTTTCTTTGTATAATTTGGCATTCTCATAAGCCTGTAGACGAAACTCCTTCAATTCATTGAGTTGATGAAGTTGTTTCTCTCCTACAGCTTGTGAATCAAGATTCAACTTCTTCAGTGCCCAGTACGCCTTGTGTTCAAGCTCAACTGGTAGATGGCATGCTTTCCCAAACACCAATCGATATGGGGACATACCAATGGGTGTCTTATAAGCTGTTCGGTAGGCCCATAATGCATCATCTAGTTTTGTTGACCAGTCCCCCCTTGTTGATCCAACGGTTCTCTCTAGGATTCTCTTGATCTCCCTGTTTGAAACCTCAACCTGCCCATTTGACTGTGGATGGTAAGCAGTGGCAACCTTGTGAGTAACTCCGTATTTGGATAGGAGTGCATCGAAGTATCTTTTGCAGAAATGTGAGCCACCATCGCTGATGATTGCACGAGGTGTTCCGAACCGAGTGAAAATGTTCTTTTTAAGGAATTTGATCACCACTTTTGAATCATTGGATGGCAGTATAATTGCTTCGACCCATTTGGAGACGTAGTCTACATCAACCAGGATGTACAGGTTTCCGAATGATGGAACAAAGGGTCCCATGAAATCTATACCCCACACATCAAATATTTCCACTTCTAGAATGTTTTGCAACGGTCATTCGTTTCTCGTGGAAATATTTCCCGTTCTCTGGCACCTGTCACATTGAAAAACAAAAAGATAAGCATCTTTAAAAAAAGTGGGCCAAAACAAACCTGATTGAAGGACTTTTGCTGCAGTTTTATTTCCGCTGAAGTGTCCACCATATGGTGATGAATGACAGTGCTGCAAAACACTGTTGACTTCCTCATGTGGAACACACCGTATCAATAATTGATCAGCACAATGTTTGAACAGGTATGGTTCATCCCAGACATAGTGCTTGACTTCTTTGAAGAACTTCTTCCTTTGCTGAGTTGTCCATTCCAACGGCCATTTCCTGATACAATGTAGTTGACATAGTCAGTATACCAATGGACTTCCTATTGTTTCATGGCAAACAACTGTTCATCTGGAAAAGTTTCTTTGATTGAAAGTTCTTTTCCAACTGTTTCTCCATTCTCAAGCCTCGATAGATGATCTGCCACCTGGTTTTCTGTCCTTTTCCTGTCTCGAATCTCTACATTAAATTCTTGCAGAAGAAGTATCCAATGAATCAATCTGGGTTTGGCATCTTTCTTTGTGATCAGACATTTGATTGCTGAATGATCTGTGTAGACCACCACTTTGGGACCCAGCAGATAGGAGCGAAATTTGTCAAAAGCGTACACAACTACGAGCAACTCCTTTTCAGTGGTTGTGTAGTTGAGTTGAGCTTCATTCAGAGTTCTGCTGGAGTAGTAAATGGTGTGGAAAATCTTTGCTTTGCGTTGTCCCAAAACTGCACCTACAGCAAAATCACTAGCATCGCACATCACTTCAAATGGAAGGGTCCAGTCTGGTGCTACAATGATGGGGGCAGAAATCAGCTTCTGTTTTAAGATCTCAAAAGCTTCCTGGCATTCTTTGGTGAAGTTGAAAGGCACATCCTTCTCCAGAAGATTGGAAAAAGGTTTTGCAATCTTGGAAAAGTCTTTGATAAATCTCCTGTAAAAACCTGCATGTCCGAGAAAGCTCCGAATCCCTTTGACAGATGTTGGTAGAGGTAGTTTTTCAATTGTTTCAATCTTTGCTTTGTCTACCTCGATTCCTTTTTTGTGAGATCTGGTGTCCAAGAACAATGTCTTCCTGTACCATGAAATGAGATTTCTCCCAGTTGAGTACCAGGTTTGTATCTTCGCACCTTTGTAACACTTGTTCCAGATTTTGTAAGCAATGGTCAAAAGAATCTCCAAACACAGAAAAGTCGTCCATGAATACCTCCATACTCTGCTCCAGCATATCTGAGAATATGGCCATCATGCAACGCTGAAAAGTGGCGGGGGCATTACATAATCCAAATGGCATCCTGCGGAAAGCAAAAGTACCGTAGGGACATGTAAATATCGTTTTCTCCTGATCTTCTGGGGCGATGGAAATCTGGTTGTACCCTAAATATCCGTCCAGAAAGCAATAGAATTCATGTCCCGCCTAAGGGTGGCAGTTTAGCCCGCGGCCCGGCGGGCTTTGGCCCAGCCCGTGGTGGAAAAAGCCCGAGCCGGGCCTTAAAACGAAAGCCCGACTCGGGCCCGAGCCCGGGCCGAGCTTTCCTATTTTGGCCCGGGCCAAAATTTTTTAAAAAAAAACATAAATATTTATATATTTTTAATATGTTTATATCATTTTTTTTTATTTTTAGCATTTAAATTATTAATTTATCAATGAAACTTGTGATTTATTTATAAATTGTATTTGTATATAGTGTAAATATATTTTATATTTATATATTTTAAATTTTAAATTTTTTTTTAAATTCGGGCCCAAAAAAAGCCCGGGCCTGAGCCTGGCCCGGCCCGGAAGACAGCTGGGCCAGGCTTTTCCCGGGCCCGGGCTTTTTTTTTGTTGGCCGGGCTCGGGCCGGGCTTGCAAAAGCCCGGCCCGGCCCGGCCCATTTCCACCCTTAGTCCCGCCAATCTATCTAACATCTGGTCAATGAATGGTAGCGGAAAATGGTCTTTTCTCGTGGCTTTGTTCAGCTTCCTGTAGTCCATGCATACTCTCCATCCAGTCACCGTTCTTGTTGGAATCAGTTCATTCTTTTCATTGGTAACCACAGTAATTCCTCCTTTCTTTGGTACACACTGCATATGACTCACCCAACTACTATCTGAAATGGGGTAAATGATGGCATCATCCAACCATTTGATTATTTCTTTCTTTACGACTTCCTTCATGATTGGATTGAGTCTCCGTTGATGCTTCACTGTGGGTTTGTATTCACCATTCATCAGAATCTTGTGCATGCAAAATGATGGACTAATGTCTCGAATGTCTACTATAGTCCAGCAAATGGCTCTTTTGTGCTCTCGTAATACTCTCAGTAACTTTTCTTCATGCTCCAATGTTAGTGAAGAAGAAATAATAACAGGTAATTCAGAAGAGTTTCCAAGAAATGCATACCTGAGATGACTCGGAAGTAACTTCAGCTCTAACCGTGGTGGTTCTTCAATCGAAGGCTTGATTCGATCTTTCTTTGGCAGTTACAAGCTTTCAACTGGTGGTGTCGCTTTGAATCGGAATGGTTTGTCAAGGTAGTTGATACATTCCAGGATTTCAGCATGTAGCTCGCTGTCAGTCATGTTGGTGATGCAAGATTCAAGTGTATCTGTGGTATTTGGCTCACTATTCTGAACGATACTATCAACAACATCAACTCTGAAGCATTCTTCTTCATTTTCATCGCTCGGGAATTTCATGGCTTTGAAAACATTAAAGGTCACTTCTTGGTCCTGCACTTTCATTGTCAGTTCTCATTTTTACACATCAATCACAGTTTTACCTGTAGCCAAGAATGGTCTCCCAAGAATGATAGGTATTTCTTTGTCTTCTTCCATGTCAAGGATGATGAAATCTGCTGGGAGGATTAGTTTGTCGACTTTGACCAGCACATCTTCAACAACACCTCTTGGAAGTGCGAATGTTCGATCAACAAGTTACAACAAGACTGAGGTAGGCATTGCTTCTCCAATCTGCAGTTTCCTGTAAATAGAAAAAGGCATCAAGTTAACACTGGCTCCTAAATCACATAAAGCCTTACCGATGTAATGTTCTCCAATGGTGCATGGGACAGTGAAACTGCCAGGATCTTTCAACTTCGGGGGAAGTTTCCTCTGAATGATGGCGCTGAATTCTTCCGTTAATGCTACTGTCTCATAGTCTCCCAATCTCCATTTTCGTGAAAGAATATCTTTCATGAATTTGACATAGCTGGGCATTTCTTCCAAGGCTTCTGCAAATGGAATGTTGATATGCAGCTTTTTGAAAACCTCCAAGAAACGAGTAAACTGCTTGTCCAGTCTGTTTTTTTGAAGTCGCTGAGGAAAAGGTGGAGGTGAAATGATCTGATCTTTTTCTTTTTCATTTTCTTCTTTTTCCTCCATCTTTGGAACTGCATCTTTTGGAATTTCCTCAATTGTTGCCTTGATTCCAACATCTTTGTTGATCTCAGTACCGCTTTTCAAAGTAATGGCTTGAATTTGCTCCTTCCCTCGGTTCCTTGGATTTGGTTCTGTGTTGCTAGGAAGATTACCTGGTGGTCTGTAACTCTGAGCATTGGCCAGTTGTCTGATTTGATTCTCCAGTGCTTTGATGGAAGCTGATTTGCTCTGAAACATAGCATCGTACTTTTTTAAGTGAGTCAGCACTTCTGCTATTCCTGGTTCATTTGTTTGCTCATGGCCTTTGTTCTTTTGCTGGAATCCAGGTGGTGGATAGTTCTGCTGTTGGAATCCAGGTAGTGGATTGTTCTTTTGCCCTGAATTGTTGCTCCATGAAAAATTAGGATGATTCCTCCACCCTGGGTTGTAGGTGTTGGAATATGGATTGTTCCCCTGTTTGTTGAAATTGTTGACATAATTCACCGTCTCTTCAAGTTGGTTTGGTTCTGGTGCTCCTCCATATGGTGAACTTGTGGATCCAGTGGTAAGAGTCTCCATGAATTTGCATATCTGATCTAACTTGGCGTTGACTGCTGTATTGGCTCCACTTTCATAAATTCCTGCAATTCTTTGGATCATGCTCCTTTCTGTTGGCCACAAGGAATTGTTGTTGGCCATTTCTTCGATTAGTTCCCATGCTTGATCTTCTTCTTTCGCCATTAAAGCTCCTTCAGCAGCAGCATCGATTGTGGTTCTCATTATTCCAGAAAGTCCATTATAGAAAGTTTGGACTTGAAGCATTTTGGAATCTCATGGTGAGGACATTTCCGGAGCAAATCTTTGTATCTTTCTCAAGCTTTGTAGAGAGTTTCTGAGTCTTGTTGTACAAAGGATGTAATGTCATTCCTTAGCTTTCCAGTTCTGGCTGGTGGAAAGTACTTTGCAAGAAATTTGGTGGCTAGATTGTTCCAAGTTGTGATGGAACCTGCTGGTAGTGAATGTAGCCAGGCTTTAGCTCTCTCCTTCAAGGAGTATGGAAAAACACGTAGTCTCATTGCTTCTTCAGCTTCTCGGTTGTAATTGAAAGTGCCGCAAACTTCTAGGAAGTTGTTGATGTGGGTATTAGGGTCTTCAATTGCATTTCCTCCAAACTGCACTGACTGCTGAATCATCTGAATACATGTTTTGATGTCACCCGCATTTGCTGGTAAGGGAGGAAGTACGATATAGGAAATGAGTCTGTCAACCACCGGAATGGTTCTGTCTCGAATGGGTATTGGTGGTGCAACCTCCAAAGGTTCAGGTTCCATGTGGACTAAAGCTTCTTGGCCTTCTCGCATTTCCCTTCTCAACTGTCAGATGGTTCTTTCAATTTCTGGGTCAAGCGGTCGAAGTTCAAAGTTTCTGGTTCATCTCATGTAGTTTCTGAGAACCCGAAACACAAGAAAAACAAAAACAAGAAGTAAAAAGAAATTAGATACAAGTAAAGCTATCTAACCCCTAAACTAAAAGTAAAAGATAAATAAGTCCCTGGCAACGGCGCCAAAAACTGGACCGGTGCTTACACACGCGTATAACGCAAGCGCACGTATCGTTCAAGTAGTATAAAAAGTATCGATCCCACGAGGACTTAAAACCTTATCTATTAATTTTATGAGGTCAAATGATTACTAGTATCTAACAGGTTGTTTGATTGATTTGAAATGGTGAAGATTTTGAACTTAAAAACAAGTAAATAAAATTGCTTGAAAGTAAGTTTAAGAAAATTCAATATTAAAAACTATCTAGGGTTGTGATTTATTCCAATATTATTTAAAGATGAAGTAGTTATCTTATAGTTGGGTAAATATTGATTTATTAACCTGAACACTAAATTATGTAAAAGCCTCTTCCGATGGTCAATTACAAATACCTAGTATAACCCAATTGAACCATATGTCTATGTCAACCAAATTACCTGAATTCATTAAGATTAAGTTCCAATTAAGGTTACCCCCGCCCGACAGGTATATTCCTTTCCTGTAAGGAAATCTATTAAAAGGGTTATCTATCCTCATGGAAGATCGTGGGTTATTGAGTCTAATGTCTCAAACCTAAAATCCCTATGTCTAGTTCATTTTAAGTTTACCTAATCAATTTTATTAGTGGCCAGTTAATAAAAAGCATTAAGATTAAGACTCAATAAATAAATCTTTATATTACCCAAACTATAATCTAACCCTTATAAACCGGTGATATTGAAATTTATCACAACCCTAGATAACTAACTTAGTTATGACACATAGCTAGGGCTAGTAAAAACTTAAAAGTAAAAGCCATAAAGTAAAAATGCGGAAAAGTAAATGCGGTAAAGTAAATAACTGAAAAGTAAATTACAATAAAATAAAATGCTAAGGTAAAATGAATTACTTTTACTATTTACTATTTTAGATATCTCCCATAAAATAATATATAAACTTATGATAACATTACCAACCAGCCATATAGGCGGTAACCTGATTAATTCAAATTAAGTCCGACCAGCCATAAAGGCGGTATGATTTGTCCATGAACCTGCCATATAGGCGGTAAGAAATTTAATTGCCAACTAGCCATATAGGCGGTATCATTGATTAGTCAGGTTTAAACCAGTTTAAAATGAATTACCAACCGACCAATATGGCGGTATCCTTTTTAAGTCAAATTTTAAATAGTGAATATATTATTTTTAAAGGAGATTAATCTAAATAGCAATAGTAAAAGAATTAACTTTCACCCTAGCAGAGGGAGGTTACATCCTCATGGTTGAATAGTAAACACTGTAAAAATAAAGAAATTAAATTACTATTGTTAAAAAAAATAATGAAAATTTAATTACAAAACTGAAATTAAAAGAAACTAGAGAGAAGACTCCCTATTTACATCAAAGAAATGAGAGAGAATGGTACAATTGAAACTGAAATCTGGAGCTCAATTTATAGACATTGGTAGGCCACAGGCGTCGCGACTCTGGAACAGTTGACTTGGTCCACGCGTTCTGACTTTGACTGTTGAAGCGGATTTCGTCGGCCCAATAAGAATTCGACACGTGGCACGCGGTAGATTCGGTTCAATGAGAAGATGACACGTGGCAGAAGAAGATTCGCCGATGATTCGGTCAAATGACAAGATGACACGTGTCACGCGGAGTGTCGGCACCATAGGATTGTGACACATGTCCCAGCGCATGTTAGCGGATCCTCTGTGATGGTGACACGTGGCACGACGCACGTTAGCAAAGTCAACTTTTCAGATTCTGACACGTGGACTCGGCGCACGTTAGCAAGGGACCGACGTACATTAGGCGTCGCGATGCTAAGGGTTTGGGCGTCGCGACGCGCACAAATTACCAAAATGCCCTTTTCCTATTTTCACTGGTTTGGTCTAAATCACCTCCAGAATGTCCTGAAACTTTATTTATCTACAAAATAACACAAAACACATCAAAATATTCACAGAACTCAAGAAACTATACAAAATATTAGGTTAAATGCGTGGGAAATAGTGATAGATTTACCACCCATCAATACCATACCTCGAGATTGAGCTATAAACAAAAAAGTACCCTAATGATAAACATATACATAGCACCAACTCTAGAAAGTCCTTTATTAATCATGACCTAGTTACATAATCACCAAAACACTTTAAATATATTGAAAAACATTAAAGAAGATGTTTGAGGATACCGAATGAGTAATCAAGTATGTTCCTAGAAAGAGAGCTCAAGACATGAATAGACTTAATTATAAGCACACCATTATAGTGGTTTTCCTCGAGTAAAATAACCATAGTAAGGCTTGAAAAAAGTAGAAGAGGCAACCATAATAACTTCTTTGTATCCCAACATATTCCCAAGGAATGTTTCGGTGTCATCTGAAAAGAGAAGAGATAGGATCCTTCAGCATCCAGAATTCAATACGGACACCATCGAGAATGAAGTGTCGCCATCAAGGATTAAGGGCTAGCCTGATCAGATGCATAAGAGCAAGGACTCATTCCGAAAGTAAATATAGGTATGGATTCTACACCAGTTAGTAAAAAGATCAAAGGTACTTTGTGGATGATGATTCGAGTTAGTTAATTATCAACATTGTCATATGCATATAGGGATGCCCACAACTTTCGTAAATATGATGAATAATATAATTAAGCCTTTAAGGATTAATGTAATGGTATCCATCACAAACACATTTTCCCATTTTGTGACAAACCATGAATATGTAATATCTTCGAGTTTCATATTCTAAGTATCATTGGATGTGCCCCTGGCACGCTGTATCAAATAAAAAGTGACATAGATTCCCAAGTCTTAATAGTATAAGATAAGTTGTTACTTGCTTTGATAACAACTGCTTGGAAGCTACATACTTATTTTCAAGGGTATACAATTGCTGTCTACACTTATTAACCCTTGAGAAGCATACTCCATAAACCCGAGCTCTCTGGGAGATTGGTGAAATGGGATGTGGAGCTTTGAGAGCATGACATCACTTATCAGCCACATACTGTAATTATGTCTCAAGCATTAGTAGACTTCATGGCCGACTTCAACCCCGGCCTACAAGTCCCAGCTGAATTGGAGATCCATACGTCCAGTCGAAATCCAAATTGAAACTCGCAGTCGACGGATCCAACAATAAGCGAGGCTGCGAATTAGGAATTGTGATTATCACCCCCGAAGGTGACACACTACAACATGCAGTTAAGTGTGGTTTCAAAATCACCAACATTAAAGCCGAGTATGAAGCTTTGATAGTTGGCTTGACCGTGGCCAAGGAACTGGGAGCTAGGAAGATAGAAGTAAAGTCAAACTCCCAGTTAATTATCAACCAATTCCAAGGGTCATATCAAGAATGGTACTTGTAAATGGAATCCTACTTATAGAAGGTAAAATAACTCCAGTAAACATTTGAGGAACTCACGATATCACAGGTTTATAGGACTGAAAATACTCATGCTAATGCTTTGGCCACTCTCGGTTCGACAATGCAAGGGGACAAACCCTAATCTATTCCCGTAGTATATTTATAATTGCCAACCACTTGGAAGGAGGAAGTTAAGGTCATCGCCTCAATCTCTCTAGCTGACCCATGGATGACTCTAATAACTAAGTACTTGTAAAATGGCACACTTCTAACAGACAAAATTGAGGCCCGAAAGATTAAACACCAAGCAACAAGGTTCACTCTCTATGATAACCAGCTTTTGAAAAGATCTTTCTCTGGGCCCTACCTCAAGTGCCTTCCTTCTGGGGAAGGACGCTATGTGTTGACATAATTGCATGAGGGTAAGTGTGGGAATCATTCTGGAGGAAGAAGCCTTGCGTGTCAAGCCTATACTGCATGATACTATTGGCCTACCATGCGAACCAACGCTGTAGACTTCACCCGTAAATGTGATGAGTTCCAAAGGTTCATCCCAGTCTCCCATCTTCCACCAGAAAGGCTTAATCCCATTCTTTCTTATTTTCCATTCATGAAGTGGGGAATGGATATCATTGGAAAACTCCCAACCGCCCCAGGACACATAGTCTATATGATTGCGCTGACGGATTACTACTCCAAATGGATTGAAGCTGAAGCATTCGCCAAGATTTGAGATAAAGAAGTACAAGCCTTCATGTGGAAGAACATCATATGTCAATTCGAGCTACTAAAAGAGATTATGACTAACAATGGTTCCAAATTTATCAGCCATCGCTTCCAAGACTTTTACAAGAATTGGGGAATCAACTAAGCTTCTCAACCCCATACTTCCCATAAGCCAATGGTCAGGCCGAGTCTTCCAACAAGACAATAATGAACACGATGAAGGAAATGTTGGAGAAAGCAAAAGAAGCATAGGCAGATGAACTTCCAGGAATCTTATGGTCCTACAGAACAACAGTCTGTTCGTCGACTGGAGAAACCCATTTCTCACTAGCATTTGGAGCTAAAACGGTCATTCTAGCTGAAGGAAATGTCCCGTCCCCACATGACCAATGGCTCGAAGATGATTCCAATCGATAGCTTCTGAACCACAGTCTTGATACCATTGATGAGTTAAAAGAAAATGCTTTCATACGACTGGCAGCCTACCAGCAAGGAATGGAAAGGTACTTCAACAAGAATATCAGGTGCAAAACATTAAAATAAGGAGATTGGGTCCTACGTAAAGTTTTTCAGAATACCAAAGAAGTTGGAGATGGGAAGCTTGAACCTATATGGGAATGCCCATACATCATTACCAAGGTTGTTGGACAATGCGCCTACAAATTGAAAACTGAAGATGGTAGACCCTCTAACTATGAGTCATAAATAAGCCACTCGACTAGTGACTGCTCTATGACTATGGGACAAGCAGAATACCTTGTATCTTTTCTTAAAATTGAATTTGTTATATTTTATTATTAACGACACTCCACCCTCCATATTATGTTAAAGTGCCTTAAGTATCTATATGAAGTTTTGCAAAAAAAAGTTCAGGCGACAATAAAAGAACATGATAATATATTAAAAGACAAAGCCTCTAAATATTACGAAAGTTATGTTTTTTTACATAAAAGCCATTGGCCAACAGTCTACAACAAAAAAAAAAAAAAAGATCAATCTTCAATGCCTTCAGAATGAGGAAGTTTAGCATGAGCCTCAACAGTAGAAGGGGCACCTCGAATATCGGTAACATGGTTAGCCTCCACTCCAACAGACTTCTCATTCATCGGCTCAGCCTCCTCTCCCGCAGCAACTTCAACAATACCTTGAGACTCATTCTCAACAACAACCTTTTGAACAACCTCCTCACCAGCAACCTCATTCGAACTAACTTTCTGCCCTTCATCCCCATATTTGCTCTCAATCGATAGGGAGAGGCCAGCATCCAATCTTTCATTCCGCCTGATCCATTTTTATAGATTCTAAGAATTATGTTCCGTAGCAAGATATTAGCATCCAATCTTTTAAAAGGATGGGAAAACATAAACTAAAAGACATTCAAATAGCAAGTTACCTCGTAACAATGAGCCGAGGCCCTTCTTACAGCTTTTGATGGTCCCAAAATCGCTAATCGACATTCGTCCTCTTCCAAAAGAAACCCTTCTGCAAACCCGGACAAGCTAGATGGATTCGACATCATGGTAACTTCCTATTTTTCGAGGATTGACCCACCCCAGTCGATGCCTTCAAAGAAATTTCTAATAGAGGTCTGGCAGGAGCGATCTCCTTCGCCAGTGGAGGCTGGGGCACTATCTCAACTTCTTTCCCCTTGGCATTTTTACTCTTTATCTTGGCCAATATTTCTTCCATCGATGAAAGCTTGAAACGACCAACCATTATCTCTGCTGCGCATAAATTTTCTTCAGGTATTAGAGGCCGCAAAAAAGAAAGATTCTTGTACAGGAGCCGACACACCCAAGTATTCAGAATAACAGCCAAAATGTATTTAGTCAGTGACTGAGGTACCTTCAGTATCAAACACCTCCTTCCACAACAGAATCGACCTTAACCTTTTCCCCTCTAACACGACCCTTCAATTCCTCTCTGGAGTAGATAGACTCAATAAATACCTGGTGTTTGCTACGAACTTGGAGTTATGTCAAATGAACGATTTCGAGACGAGCATGTGAAGCATGAAATAGAAGAACACCAGTCAAACGACAGATCTAAAATGCAAAGTCACAAAGAGAAATGACACTCACTCGATATACTCCAATACTCGAGGATTCTACCAGTCCCAACAGACCAAAAAACACTCTCTCCCCTCACAAAAAATAGAACTTTTGCCAGCTCCCTCGATCATTTGTAGTCAGACCTGGTATCTCCCTTTCTCAATCACATGCTCATTCAGGTAGTAGGTCTAAAGGAGATCTTTTACCCCAAACCTAATCCCTAATTCGTACGCCATGCATTCAACTGACAGTATCACTCTCCAAGTGTTGGGCATCAACCGGGACGAGGATATTTCCTAATGGTCCATACCTCCCACACCAATTTGGGTAATTGAAACATAAACCCATCAGCAAATGGACGCTCATAAAACCCAGTCCACCTTGGAATTTTTTAATCAATTCTCTCATTCGACATGGCTAGCCTCACTTCAATCGACTGAGGGAATATATACTTCAACTTCATATCCCTCATAGCTTGTTCAGTCACTCGACTCGTTGGATTCTTTATCAATATTTTGGTTGGCTTAGTGGTGCTAGGAATCCCACTTGAGTCTCAATTTTTCGGTACTTCTCTATGTGGAGGAACAATTTTAGGGATACCTAAGGGGGTTCTACTGTCACAAATGTTTGGACATTCAGTCAAACCCCATTTTCTAAGGATTGATCGAAAATATCTTTTCAGATATTAATTGTTCCCAGAATAATTAGTCGATTCATCACAGAAATAATGATGTTTAAACATATTAGTAGGGCCCACCATCATAAATACGATCTATATTCTAACTAATTGATTGTTCCTCAGCCTATAAAAATAAGTTGAACTCAGAATTATATTTCATTCCAACTTAAGCATTCTAATTCAAGCTTAAGCACTCTTACTTAAGCTCTCATAGCATTTTCCCCTCTAAACACCAGCCCATCGCCCTCACGGAAGTCCACGGAGGTGAAGATAACCTCAAACCATACTCTTCCTTATTTACCGCTCGTCTTCGCTACTGACTTGAGCGTCGTAGTGCCTACCACCTATGTTAGTGTTCCTAGAACATGCCAAGGATCTCTAAGAGTGATTCGTGTGTGAATTAATCAAAGGGAGTTGTGGAATACTCACATTGATTGGCTTTGAATTTCGAACATTTCATGGATGTAATGGAGCTCCAAGTCTTAGTAGAGTGTTTCCAACACTTGGGTAAGTTTTCCTATCACCTTTACTTGACTCATTATGTGCTAGCAAGAATAAAAAATTGAAAGAAAATTTTCCCTTCCAAAGGGTGAAGGTTCGGCCATGGAGAAGAAAAGGGAGAGAGAGAATTTTGTTTTGTGTTTCTAAAACCCAATTTACCAAGTCAACTCACAAAAGTGTGTATATGCTTTTACCAAAAGCAAAGACAAAAGTTTTGGAGGGAAAAAGGCATTAAATGCCCTCAACCACTTCTATCACTCAAGTAGACACTTGATGTAAGTTGGTGGGCCCCATTTTAAATTCCAAATTTATTTATTTTAGCCCGAATAAATAAATTAAATAGAAAAATCCAATTTAACTATTAAATTTATTTTACCGATTAATTCCAAATTAATCGCGTTCTCTCCACTTGACGAATTTAATCCTAGATAAATTCTCGACGTAATTAATCCCAGATTAATTCTTGCCGTAATTAATCCCAGATTAATTTTCTCTCTCATAATTAATCACAGATTAATTTTGTTCGAGTCAAATCTCATCGGTGAATCTTTGGGAAGCGACCCAATAGATCCCTGGATATGTTGGCAGTAAATACAGTCATCAGACTATCCGAACACGTGCATACCTGGTACCACGTTCTTACCGATTTACAAGACATGGTTGGCTTCTAGCAAAGCACCGTGCCTACCCAATTCTCCAAAAATATTCTTTAAAGGAATATATAATTTTTATCAGGTATAGTATACTAAGTATTGCGTATAACGATCTAGTATCGGATCTCACATGCTAGGCCTGGGGCTGGAATTGTGTATGCCTCGTACGAAGTATATATCGGATCACTGGCAACTAGTCTCTATAATCGGATAATCATGACCTAGTCATATTATCACGATGACTGAAGTACTTAAGAGTACTAGTTTCGTATACCTACGTGATCATCATCTCCATATGACTGAAGTGATACTTCCATCTTAACATCACACCCGATACACTACGATTCTCAGTATACCCGGAAGAGGCGTACACAGAACCTGTTAAAGCCTCGGACGACCAAAACCAAAGTATACTGATTGTCGCAAGTATTAGCGATGCAAGTATCAGGTTAAGACCAAATACACCTACCTTGATTCAGATTCCCATAAACACATAGTCATACTACCACTGGGATTCCGAGGGGTCTATCTAGAGCGAAGCTGTTCCCGTACCATCGGTAAACAGAACCTCCTATCACACTTGCATAAGTATCCTATACTTAAATATATGAGAACTATGTCTTAAGCTTTCATAACGCATACAAGTGTAATACTAGCCTATTCCGCATTATCGATGTCCAGTCTCGATAATATTACGACTATGGATATTTAATGATTAAACCTTTCATGGATTAATATTGTCTCATATCTTATTAATCCGTTACTAATCATATGGACTTTTATCATTTATATATCCAGGTAATCCAATTACAAATGATAAAAGAGCAATTTCCATTGTCACATAGTTAATTTTGTACAATAACACCATGTCCTTTACAAAATAGTGATGTTATGGGTCATAATTGTCCAATAATCTCCTACTTGGCCTGTAGCCAATCACTCAATGTCTAACACCTGAACTATGTATGGGTCGCTCATGCTTATGCTGAGTTATCGCTTTCGCCAGCGGATTTACAAGGTTATCATCTGATGCGATTTATTAGATCATCACATCGCCACGATCTATGATCTCACGAATCAGATAAAACCGTCGAAGTACATACTTGGATTGTTGATGAGACCGTAATTCTTTAGCCTGTGATGTAGCCCAGCTCAACTGCTAACAGAACTACTCCTAATCTAATTAGGAATTTTATGGATCCAAAATGTTTCTTCTACTGCCTCAGCTACAGCAATATAATCCACTTTTGTTTAATCGGTAACAGTATCTTGCTTAGAATATTTCCAGCTCACTGTTCCGTTGTTCAAACAAAATATGTACCCTTATTGCGACTTACAGTCGCCATTATCGGTTCAGAAACTTGCAACGGTGAACCTAGTCATCTCAAGTTCTCATTCTCCATAACTTAAGAAAGCATCATTAGTTCGTCTAAGATACTTAAGGATGTTATTAACATCAATCCAGTGACCATCACCTGGATCGACCTGATTGTGACTCTAAATGCTCAAAGCATATGAGACACCAGGTCGCGTACATGTCTTTCAACGTACGAGTTCTCAGAGAGTGCCAACAACTTTTAGATCCATCATAGTAGATCTTTATTCCTAGAATAAAGGTTGCCTCTCCCAAGTATTCCATGGAGAATTTAATGAAAGCCAAGCTTTCACTGATTGTTAACACATGAATGTCATTTCTAAGAAGCAATACATCATCAACGAATAGGACAATCATTGTCAGTGTGCTCCCACTAACCTTCTTATATACACAAGAATCATCTTCATTTTGAATGAAACCATATACCATTATGATCTCATCTAAACGTTGGTTCCAAGAATACAATGCTTGCTTCAATCCATAAATGGATTGAATTAACTTGCAAACCTTGTTTGCATGTTTTGGTATGAAAAAATTGTCAGGTTGTTGTATAAAACATCCTCCAAAAGGTTTCTGTTAAGGAAAGCGGTTTTGACGACCATCTGCCATATTTCATTATGAAGTATGCAGCAATAGCAAGCATTATCCGAATGGATTTAATCATCGCAACAGGTAAAAGGTTTCGTCGTAATCGACACCATGTTGATGATGATACCTTTTCGCTACAAGCCTAGCTTTGTACGTTTTTATGTTGCCATCCACGTTTGTCTTCACCATGAAGACCCATCTGTTACCAATAGGCACAATGCCTTCTGGTATATCAACCAGTGTCCAAACATGGTTGGTATACATGGAATCTATTTCAGACTTCATGGCATTTTGCCATATAGCGGAGTCGATACCTTGTATCGCTACCTCATACGTAGCCGGCTCATTATCCTCAATAAGATTAATATCTTTATGAGGTGAGATCAGAAACCCATACCTCTAAGGTTGTTTTCTGACTCTCTCCAACCTACGATGTTCTTGTGTATTAGAAGATTATGGAACAGTCTCATCTCTGATGAACTGTTCGTGTTTCATTAAGGATCGGTGCCAGGAACAGTATTACTCTGATTTTCATCGATTTTTAATTTCCTCCTACTTACCACTGTATTTAGGTATTTCTCTTAGGAAAACCACATGGAGAGCAAAAAATTTCTTTGTTCTCTTGTGAGTTGTGGAATTAGTTTCCTTAGGATAACCAATTACATAATGGGCACTTATCCAATTTGGGTTGTAGTTTGGTATCATCCAAACATATACCCAGCATTCCTAAATCTTCTGGGAAAGAGAAATCTGATTACTTTCCTGTCCATATTTCATATGAAGTCTGTCTAACAGACTTTAACGGAACCTTATTCAAAATAAGTATTGCATTGTTCAATGCGTATCCCTAGAAGGAAATTGGTAGCTCAGAGCGACTCATCCTTGACCTTACTATGTCCAACAAGCTTCTGTTTCTCCGTTCGGACAAACCACTCAATTGAGGTTTTCTGGGAGGAGTCCACTGTGAAAGAATACTATACTCTTTCAAGTAATCGAGAAACTTATTGCTTAAGTATTTTCCACCACGGTCCAACCATAATGTATTAATACTTTTTGCGGTCTGTTTTTCTACTTCGTGTCGAAACTCATTGATTATATCAAAAGTTTCCGACTTGTGTTTCAGAAGATACACATAACCATAACGCGATGCAATATCCGTAAAGATTATGAAGTATTTATATCAACTTCTAGCCTAGCTAGACATAGGCCCACTTGCGTCATAATGAACGAGGGCTAACAGCTCGGTGGCTCGTATATCTTTTACCGCTAAAAGTCATTTTAGGCACTTTGCCTAATAAACAAGATTCGTAGACGTCATATGATTTAGGATCAAATCTGTCCATGTATCCATTCTTCAAAAGAGTGGATATACGAGTCTTGTTAATGTGTCCCAAACGAAAATGCCACTAATAAGTCTCATCTGATTTATTCAGTTTGAGCTTTTTGTTTGTCATATTATATGTTTGAGATTCATTTATATTCAAAATATAAATATTGTTATTCACATTTAATGTGTATATCTCATTATCATCTTTATAAACAAAACACCCAGTGTTCTGGAACATAAAAGTATACCCGTAACGAGTTAAACTAGATATAGAGATAATGTTTCTAGTCAAACTAGGTACATTATAACAGTTTCCTAATTTAAGTACATGCCCAAGGGGCAGTTCTAAAACTTAGGTTCCTACGGCCAAAACAGAGACTCTCGTTCTGTTTCTGACTCGCATGTCGATCTCAACTGAAGCCAGTCTCCTGCTAATCAGCAGATTATGCACATCAGTACATATATTTATGTACCACATCCAGTATCAAAATCCAATTCTTAAAACTAGTAGTGGACATGTTTATAACAAACATACCTGAAGCCCGAGCATTGTCTCGCCTTCACTTCCTTCATGTCTGCCTTGTCCATACGACAGCCACTGTTCCAGTGACCCCGTTTGCCACAGTTTAGTCAGACTTGTTGGGATATGTCTTTTGTCTTCCCAGAAGACTGTGACGATTTTGCCTTTGCCATTTTTCTTCACACCTTTAGAAGCATTCGGCCAAGCCTTGGCCTTCTGGGATGTCGAAGTAAGATGCGCCTTGCGCTTCTTGCCCTTTTGGAAGCTCTGGCTCTGTCTCCTTGAGCATAGCCATTAACTCTCCAAGAGTTTTCTTTTAGTTCATAGTTAACCTGCCCCAGCATTCGGGCAGAGACTATAAGATCAAATCTATGGAAGTCTCGGCCTCGTAGGTAATGCCCAGCTAACCTAGCTGTTCGATGTCAGCAATCATCTGCGACACCTAGTGCTCGACAGATGTAGCCTCTAACATGCACGAGTGAAAGAGGTTCTTTTGCAATTCATACTATGAAGATCTAATGTTAGATCTATGAAGATCCTTCAATTTCAATATCATACTATAAGGATCCAATCCTTTGTTCTGACAATGAAATTATGGAGTTATTGCGGCAAGCATGAAAGATTGAGAACTAAAGTTATCATCACGATGAGTCTTCCTAAGCTCATGCTCTACTATTTGCTCAACTCCGGGCTTAGGCCGGAGAGGTTTCTTTATCCAATAGAGTAACTTCTCAGCTTCCAGGACTATCATGAGATTCAATTCCCAATCTGAAAATTTACGTCGTTAAAGATATTTTCGCCCATGATTATGTCCGCAACGTTAATCTTTCCAGCCATCTTGATTGCTATAGTCTAACTATTCAATTATTAATTTTGAGTACACTCAAAATGTAATGATTACTATAGTCCAACTATATAATCAACTACAAGTGGAGTAGTGTGTTGGACAGTCTAAATGTTCAAAGAAAGCAATATTCAATATTAGTCTAACTAATAGATTTATAACAACGATAAATTAAAATAAAAGGGCGCGTATTGGCAAGTATTTAAACAAAATTGCAAATTTAATATTTGCCTCCCACTATTTTTCGGCGAGCCTCTAACCCTCTGTGGAGTACTCGGGAAACCTAGTTTCATAGTGGGCTAGAATCCCGTTAAATAACACACAACCTTGACTTTGGCAAACAAGTGGTATGAAACTTAACTAGGTAGATCTATAAGATCAATTGGATCTCATCCAATTCCTAGATCCAGTAGGTGGACCTCCAAGTCCGAAACATATATCGAATATATGTAAATATATCCAATATATTTCCTAACCTTTTTCCTCTAAATTAACTAAGCCTTGGCTTTGGCTCAACAAGCTTAATGATTCTAGTTAAGAGCGACCCATTGACAGTGGGAAAGCTTCGTAATCGAGGTCGATGAACAAGAAGTGACCTTGACTTTGGCCAACAAGTCACAACTGCCCAAGACACGCGATATGTTACAAAGCTTACGTGGTTCAAACACATCCGCGATGGACAAAGGTCTTGAATTTGGCTAACAAACCAATGCCAATCTTGGATCTTGAGAGAGAACCACTCAATGGAAGGAAAAACGCTTAATATTGAATGAGGGTTTTTCGTGTAAATTGGCAACCAATTTATTTTCTTTGATTAGGTCTCATCATACACCCTTAAGCATGCATTCTAAAAGCATAATAAGGCGCGAAATAAATTAATAATGATATGCGGATGGATATATAACAAACTTTGTTCCTAGAACAAATCTCTGAATTTCCTCTCTCCCGCTATCACTATTCTTACTTCTACCCAATTACATAATACTTCTAAAGAAACCTCATTTACATTGAGGGGAATTGGTGAGTAGAGAAATACAATGAGAAAAGAGATAATAGGGTGGACACGCAGGTCCAATTTAATAATTCTAAATTTATTACAACAATTTCCAAAATTGCCCTCACCCTTCTAATATCTATCCGATATACATTATTCCTACAATACATCCAAGTATTCACACAAAGCATGTTATTCAATCAATCTAATCCAATTAATTAATCTTTGAATTAATGACCATCCAATGTTCAAACAACGATTTGATTTGCGCGAGTCCAACTCGTTTAAGAATAAATACTCAAAGTACGTATTCTTGAATTTCATCGAACTACAATTTTAAATCCAATTTAAATTGTATCCAATACTAATTCATATTTAATTCCAAATTCAATAATTACACTTATTAATAGTGCATTTTAGACTTAGATTCTAAATCCAATCTTAATGGGTCTCAAATGCCCAATTAACATCCAATGTCAATTTAATTAAAGTCCAATGGGCTTTTAATTAATTCTTAAGGCATGAACTTTGGCCAATATGGATCAAACCCAAATGCCAATGCCCAATTAAGGAATCACCCTTTTTGCCAAAAATCAATTTAGGCCCATTAGGCCCAATTAAATTGTTTAAAGGCCCAATTGTCATATTTGGACTTTATGGAAATGGATTTAGGCCCAATTGGATCCAACCCAATTGTCTTAAACCAAACTTGGCCCAACCAAGCCCATTAAGCCCAATTACAACAATTAAATTAATACATTATTCCAAATTACATATTAATCCAATTCAAGTGTAATTAACATAATTAATCAACTAATCTAATGTTTCCAAAACAATAATTAATCCAATTAATCATGCTCAACATTTACAATTCATGTCCAACATAAATTGAAGAAAAATCAATTCTATAACATGCTTAGGGTTCACGGAAATCATCATGAAATAACATTCAATTTCGATTTCAATCCAATTAAACCAACAATTAATATTCATTTCATGTTTTAAACTCATCCAATAGTCTAAAATCAAAAATTACCATGAACACAACCTAGGGTAGTTTCGGCCATGCTAAGAATTTGGGGATTTTTGATCTAATCAATATTTCACAAATCCAACAATGTACAAATCCAATTCAACATCATGTAAACATAACCCAACCATCAATTTAGGCAAATCAAGCTCCAAGCCAAAAATCCCAATTAAAGTATATGAACCCTATAATTTCAAATCAAACTTAGGACGCTCTGATACCATTGTTAGTGTTCCTAGAACATGCCAAGGATCTCTAAGAGTGATTCATGTGTGAATTAATCAAAGGAGTTGCAGAATACTCACATTGATCGGCTTTGAATTACGAAAATTTCATGGATGTAATGGAGCTCTAAGTCTTTGTAGAGTGTTTCCAACACTTGGGTGAGTTTTCCTATCACCTTTACTTGACTCCTTATGTGCTAGCAAGAACAAAAAATTGAAAGAAAATTTTCCCTTCCAAAGGGCGAAGGTTCAGCCATGGAGAAGAAATAGGAGAGAGAGAATTCTGTTTTGTGTTTCTAAAACCCAATTTACCAAGTCAACTCACAAAAGTGTGTATATGCTTTTACCAAAGCAAAGGCAAAATTTTTGGAGGGAAAAAGGCATTAAATGCCCTCAACCACTTCCATCACTCAAGTAGACACTTGATGTAAGTTGGTGGGCCCCACTTTAAATTCCAAATTTAAGTCGGACAATCCAACACGGAACTTCGCTCGGGCCCGGGTTCGTTTAATTCCGAATTAAAAGAATTCGTCGTTGCGACTTAATTAAATCCAATTTAATTAAATAATTATGCCTTGCAAAATTATTATTAAAGTCGCTTACGAATTAATTCTAAATTAATTCGTTCGCTTGAATTAAAATCCAATTTTAATTCTGCATTGAAATCTAATTTCAATAATAAATCTAATATATTATTTTAGCCCGAATATATAAATTAAATAGAAAAATATAATTTAACTATTAAATTTATTTTACCGATTAATTCCAAATTAATCGCGTTCTCTCATCTCGACAAATTTAATCCCAGATAAATTCTCGACGCAATTAATCCCATATTCATTATTTCTCTGTTAATTAATCCCAGATTAATTCTTGCCGTAATTAATCCTAAATTAATTTTATCTCTCATAATTAATCCCATATTAATTCTGTTCGAGTCAAATCTCATCGGTGAATCTTTGGGAAGCGACTCAAGAGATCCATGGATATGTTGGCAGTAAATACGGTCATCGGACTATCCGAACACGTGCGCACCCGGTACCACGTTCTTACTGATTTACAAGACATGGTTGGCTTCTAGCAAAGCACCATGCCTACCCAATTCTCAAGAAATATTATTTAAAAGAATATATAATCTTTATCAGGCATAGTATATTAAGTATTGCGTATAACAATCCAGTATCGGATGTCACATGCTAGGCCTGAGGCTGTAATTGTGTCTGCCTCGTACGAAGCATATATCGGATCACTAGCAACTTGTCTCTATAATCGGATAATCATGACCTAGTCATATTATCCCGATGACTGCAGTACTTAAGAGTACCAGTTTCGTATCCCTACGTGATCATCATCTCCATATGACTGAAGTGATACTTCCATCTTGACATCACACCCAATACACTACGATTCTCAGTATAACCAGAAGAGGCGTACAAAGAACCTGTTAAAGCCTCGGACGACCAAAACCAAAGTATACTGATTGTCGCAAGTCTTAGGTTAAGACCAAATACACCTACCCTGATTCGAATTCCCATAGACACATAGTCATACTACCAATGGGATTCTGAGGGGTCTATCCAGAGTGAAGCTGTTCCCGTACCATCGGTAAACAGAACCTCCTATCACACTTGCATAAGTATCCTATACTTAAATATATGAGAACTATGTCGTTAAGCTTCCATAACACGCACAAGTGTAATACTAGTCTATTCTGCATTATCGATGTCCAGTCTCGATAATACTACGACTAGATATATTTAATGATTAAACCTTTTGTGGATTAATATTGTCTCATATCTTATTAATCCGGTACTAATCATATGGACTTTTATCATTTATATATCTAGGTAATCCAATTACAAATGATAAAAGAGCAATTTCGTTTGTCACGTAGTTAATTTTGTACAAGAACACCATGTCCTTTACAAAATAGTGATGCTATGTGTCATAATTATCCAACAACCTACACCACATCGGTAAGTAGAGACTCCCCGCTCACTCTACCTATGTTTTGTAAGATCTCTAGTGCCTCATCATACAAATTCTCAATTGTTGACCTCAAGTGAAATCAAATGTCTATACTCTCTAAGTCCAGACATGTTCGTCATGTAATCCTAGCTAATATGTACGCAATTAGGCCACCTCTGAATTCGCGAAGAACACAAACGACATTTCTGAACTATAAAAATCAATGTCATCACATATGTTTATCGAGTTGTGCTTAGGAAACATAGAATACACCATCAAATTCCCGAGACGCACATCTCATATCGATATGTCCACGATTCTTTACAACGAATGTGATCCATCTTTGGTGATCGGCTTTGGCCAAAGTCTTTAAGAATCGTGACTTACTCACATGGATACCTAAACCCTTTTATGGTACACATACGGTCCAATAGATCTGTTGTGAGATTATTATACCATAAGTATACAGTGTCAAGTTTTAGTAAGAGATAATTAAAGAGCGTCGAACCCACATGAATTGTAGTCAAACTCTCACTAAGTACTATAATTGATAAACCTAACTTTATTTAAAAAGTAATTTAAGATAAACTAAATTAAAAAATAAAAAACTAAAGGAACAAGTTATTAAAATATTTAATTAGGAGAAACCAATATGAGAGAGATTCTAGAGGCTGATTTCACCTAGCTATCCCCTATGTATTTGCTATGCCAATCAATTCTTATTCAATTTCTTAGTTTATAAATCAAGAATCCTAAGTTATTCTAACTCCCTCTCTCGAGTGCCAAGTGAAAATATTATTAACTACAGACTTCGATATCCCTATAAAAATCTAGTAATCAACAACTCATTACGCTCTGTGATTCTTTATTAACGATTTCACAGTGATTATAGATTCTCCCGAACTCTACAAATCTCCTTAGTTATATTCTCTAGATCCTATTCAAAATCCTCTCTTCCGAGTGATAGATACTAAACATACATCATCTTAATTTATGTCCAACAAACTAGAAACATTAAACACAAGAGAATATAAATAAACTGAATTAAAACTTCATAAAACTCAAATTGGCAAATAATACATAGGTTCAAGCATAGGCTACATCATCCTCTGAAATAATGCAGGTAGTTCATGACTAAATATAAAAACAATGAAAGCATGGTCAAGAACATAGTGGACATCATTAGAGTTTAAAGAAATAAACTAGAAGATTAAACCCGAATCGAATCCCTTTGTCTTCGGACGTCACCGCTTTCGTCTTATATTATCGCTCTTCAATCTTCCTCCTTGGATCTCTTTAAAATATGTGTGTTGAACACTTTAGTTGTGTATTGGTCTCTCCCTCTAGGGTTTTAAACGAGCTTCTATATTTATAGGGAAGTATCAGAGTCATTGTGCTTGCAGAATAATGATTTCTGAAGTTTCTAGAAGTCCATCGCAGCGTCGTGATACCGAAATTGGCATCGCAACGCCCAGCTCTCAGGAATTTTATACCTTGCATCTTGTCTAAGCATCGCGACGCTACAATTAAAAAATAAACAAACAAAAGTAACAAAATTAACTAGGCCACTTTCGTAGGTATCACGATTGCATTTAGTATATGCAACAAACACTTAAACCCCTAGGCGGCCCTAGTGGACGCATTATAGTCTCTTGAGGGATTACAATAACGACACCCAAAAACATCATTCACACACATGCAATCATGCAAAAATAATAAAATAAAATAAAATAATCCTGGTAGTTACGCATAATATTATCCTCCAAGAATGTCTATCAATGAAATCAGAGAAGCTTCAAAATACTCAATGAAACTTAAATCCAAGTTCTTGAACAAATCATCTAAGCCAGACTCAAAGTGTGTGTGTGTGTGTGTGTGTGTGTGTGTAAAGGTTCATTCACAGCTCGAATACTAAGTAAGCTAACTCAATGATTTCGTCTCAAAAATTGAGATCCGATGAGTCAGACCAACCTAGATATCTCAAAAGTGCTATGTAATTTGCCTTTCTTTGCTCAGTATGTTACGGATTTTTTTTCCTTCCTTTTCATTTCTTTTTTTTCAACACACCTACCCTTAAGGTAGAATTTCTCCTCATGGTGTTCCTAACACTCGCCCATGGATAGCTTCACGCTTATCGGTTATAGGTGGTTTAACTTTTTTCTTTTTCTTTTTCATTTTTTTTTTCATTTTCTTTCCTTTCAATTTTTTTTTTCAAATTTTTCTTTCTTTCTTTTGTTTTATTTTTAACCATACCATACATCATAACACTAGCATATTGAGATAGATATCTAAGAAAACGGTCATTCACCGGCAAGTAATTTCTTCAACTAGTCACTTTACCAACTACTTAGGTTCTTACTGCTAAGAATATATTGTTAAGTACTTATGAGTCTAACCTAGATCACCTACTCAAGGAATCAGATAAAGTAAATTGGGCACTTATCATTTCTAATATTTCATTATAAAGCAAACAAAAATCGGAATTTGGACACATGTTCTACTACCCATGAGTAAAATCATCATTTGTTTTTAATAACAGATACTATCACTACATGCACACACCCCCAAACTTAAAACTTGCATTTTCCTCAATGTAAGTTAAACATAAATAACAAGAGTGAGTAACAACACTACCGAAATGGAGTTGATCAGGCTCTTGCGGGTCAGAGTTTGGTTTTGCTGGTTGTGTGGGTTGCGCTATTATCAGCATAAATATATATGTAAACTAATAAACAAGCAAATGGCACACAATAAAATAAAAATAAAGAAAAGAAAACAAAAAAAAACAAGCAAATGTAAGGGTTGCCTCCCCGATAGTGCTAATTTAACATCTTCAGCCAGACGTAACCACCCAAATGGTCATGGTGGCTTCAACGTAGCGGACCAGGTAATCTCATGGGCTTTCTCTTTTGGTATCCGCCTTTGGCTCGCTGTGGAAATATATCCTTGGATGGTCCGTAGGGTCCACTGATGGTAGAAATTTTGGATTGCACGTGTGGAAAAATTGGCTCGACCATATTTTGAGCTTTCCAAGGATCATCTTTAGGTGAGTATTAACTCTTCTTTTTGTGATGCTTTGGGATCATTTCCAGTTCTGGCTGCGGAGGATCTTCTTTGTATGGCTCCACTTTTTTTATTGGTTGCTTAACTGCAGGTTCACCTTGTAGGTTGGCTTTAGTACATAGAGACACACCTAACACATGGTCATTGTCTAATGCAATTGGTTTTTCTACAATGACTATCATGTGACATTCTTCATCACTTTGAGGACTCAACATAGCTCGGAAAACACTAAAGGTGACTTCTTCATCTTGAACTCTAATTTTCAATTCATCTTTCTACATATCAATGATCGCTCTGTCGGTTTCCAAGAAAGGTCTCCTAATGATGATTGGGATATTATGATCCTCTTCCATATCAAGAACAAGGAAGTTAGTAGGAAAGTAAAACTTATCCACTTTAACCCACACGTCCTCTACTATTCCTCGTGGTTATGTGGGGGATCTTTCTGCTAGCTGTAATGTAACTGTGGTTGGCTTCTCATTTCCTATTCCTAGCTATTTGTAGATAGATAAGGGCATGAGATTTATACTTGCACCCAAATCGTATAGCGTCTTACCAAAATATCGATTCACTATAGTGCATGGCAATGTAAAGCTGTCATGATCTTGTAGCTTTGAAGGAAGCTTCTTCTGTATAATAGCATTATACTCTTCTGTGAGTGCTGCAGTTTTAAAATCTACCAACTTCCTCTTCTTGGACATCATCTCCTTCATACCGCAGGAATTGGACATCATCTATTGAGTATATCTTTAAAGTGCTCATAGGGCTCGTACAGATTCTTAGTCTCCAACTACTTAAATATGCTTATTTCTTTTCTCAATTGGGCTGATTTAGCTGGTGGAAAGAACCTAGCAAGAAATGTTGTAGCCATTTTGCCATGTCATTATGCTCCCCATCGGTATTGATTGCAGCCAACCCCTCAACTTGTCTTTAAAGAGAATGGGAACAAGCGTAGCATGATGGTTTCTTTAGTCATGTCATTCATCTTTATGGTATCCGCCATCTCCAAGAACATCCTTAAATGCATATGGGATCCTAAATAGTTGAACCCCCAAATTGGTTATTTTGCACCATGTTGATCAATGCAGGTTTCAGCTCAAAATTATTGGCATTGATTGGTGGATGCGTAATCCCAGAATAATTATCGTCAATGACTGGCTTAGAGTGATCTCGGATTGCCACATGGTGTAGGTTGTTCTCTATAAGCCGCCATCACTTCTTTTTCAATGTTCATTTCACAAAAGAAAATAAAGAAAAAATAGAAATAAAAATCTAAATTAAATTCAAGGTTACTTGGTAATGTTATTAATGTGAATTAGATTAACAATCCCTAACAACGACACCAAAAACTTATTGCGAGATTATCATACCGCAAGTATACGGTGTCAAGTTTTAGTAAAAGATAAGTAAATAGTGTCGAAACCACAGGAATTGTAATCAAATTCTCACTAAGTACTATAATTGATAAACCTAACTTTATTTAGAAAGAAATTAAGATAAACTAAATTAAAAATAAAAACTAAAGGAACAAGTTATTAAAAAGTTTAATTAAGAGAAACCAAGATGAGAGAGATTCTAGAGGCAGTTTTCACTTAGCTATCCCCTATGTATTTGCTATGCCAATCAATTCTTATTCAACTTCTTAGTTTATAAATCAAGAATCCTAAGTTATTCTAACTCCCTCTCCCGAGTGCCGAGTGAAAATATTATTAACTACTGACTTTGATATCCCTATAAAAATCTAGTTATCAACAACTCATTACTCTTTGTGATTCTTTGTTAATGATTTCACAAGGATTATAGATTCTCTCAAACACTACAAATCTCTTAAGTTATATTCTCTAGATCATATTCAAAATCCCCTCTTCCGAGTGATAGATTTTAAACATACATCATCTTAATTTGTGGCCAACAAACTATAAGCATTAAACACAAGAGAATATAAATAAACTGAATTAAAACTTCATAAAACTCAAATTGGCAAATAAATACATAGGTTCAAGCATATGCTAAATCATCCTCTGGAGTAATGGAGTTAGTTCATGACTAAATATAATAACAATAAAAGCATGTTCAAGAATATAGTAGACATCATTAGAGTTTAAAGAAAGAAACTAGAACATTAAACCCGAATCGAATCCCTCGTCTTCGGACGTCACCGCCTTCGTCTCCTCATGTCGCTCTTCAATCTTCCTTCTTGGATCTCCTTAAAATATTTGTTTTGAACACTTTAGTTGTGTATTGGTCTCCTCATCTAGGGTTTTGGACGAGCTTCTATATTTATAGGGAAGTTTTTGGGTCATTGTGTTGGCAGAATAATGTTTTTTGAAGTTTCTAGAAGTCCATTGCAGCGTCGCAACATCAGAATTGGTGTCGTAACTTCCACATCTCGGGAATTTTATGCCTTCCATCATGTCTGGGCGTCGCGATGCCATATTAGACGTCGTGACTCCATGCCAAACTTTTGAGATAGGGTTTTCTGTGTTTTTAGCCTTCCCGCGTGCTTCCGATGCATCCTTAAGATCTCAAAACAAGTCCATTTGCTCTAAGATCCATGTTCCAATGATTCCTATCAATAAAACATAAAAGAAACTACAAAATAAATTAAATGGCACGAAATCTAATATAATAATTGTAGACACGGAGATTGGGGCGACGCTGCCCAGGCTCGCGGCCCGGTCGGTAGTACGGGGTAGCCCGCGGGGGACTAAACTAGAGAAATAAAATGGAGTCGCCACCCAGTGTGAACTGGGAAATGATTTAAGGGCGCACTCACCCCTCGCAAGGGAAGACCTCAAACCGTTGGGTTCAGAATGGTCCATTACTTATGCCAATTGTAATGAAATGATTTACGCAATAGCATAACCAAGTTTTATGCAACACATACAAGATAATGTAATCAACACACAAGTTTTCATACCCATTAACATAAATAGAAACAATGGAAGCATATTTCTTTAAAAGAGGATATTTAAGCACATGATGTAGAAAGGAATAACCAAAGAGGCAAACATGCATGAAACATAAGGAAAGAATCTGTCCAGTATATTGACCGGCATAAACACACACGTATAACGCAAGCGTACGTATCGTTCAAGTAGTATAAAAAGTATCGATCCCACGAGGACTTAATACCCAAGCTATTAATTTTATGAGGTCAATGATTACTAGTATCTAACAGGTTGTTTGATTGATTTGAAATGGTGAAGATTCTAAATTTCAAAACCAGTAAATAAAATTGTTCGAAAGTAGGTTTTAAGAAAATTCAATATTAAAAACTATCGAGGGTTGTGATTTCTTCCAAATATTATTTAAAGATGAAGTGGTTATCTTATAGTTGGGTAATATATTGATTTATTAACCTGGAATACTAAATTATGTAAAAGCCTCTTCTGATGGTCAATTACAAATACCCAGTATAACCTAATTGAACCATATGTCTATGTCAACCAAAATTACCTAGATTCATTAAGATTAAGTTCCAATTGGCTACTCCCGCCCGACAGGTATATTCATATCCTGTAAGGAAATCTATTAAAGGGTTATCTATCCTCAAAGAAGATCGTGGGCTATTGAGTCTAAGGTTTTAAACTTAAAATCCCTATGTCTGTTCATTTTAAGTTTACCTAGTCAATTTTATTAGTGGCCAGTTAATAAAAAGCATTTAGATTAAGACTCAATAAATAATCTTTATATACCCAAACTATAATCTAACCACTTATAAACCGGTGATATTAGATTTCATCACAACCCTAGATATCTAATTTAGTTACAACACATAGCTAGGGCTGGTAAAAACTTAAAAGACATAAAGTAAAATTACTAAAAAGTAAAGCGGAAAAGATAAATGCAATAAAATAAAATGCTAAGGTAAAAGGAATTAATTTCTACTATTTATTATTTAGATATCTCCCATAATATAATATATATACTTGTGAAATTTTCCCAACCGGCCATATAGGCGGTAACCTGATTAAATCAAATTAAGTCCAACCAGCCATTAAGGTGGTAATATTTGTCCATAAACCAGCCATAAAGGCGGAACCAAAAAAACCAGCCATAAAGGCGGAACCAAAATTAACCTGCCATATAGGCGGAACCAAAATTTAATTACCACCAACCGACCAATCTGGCGGTTATCCTTGATTATTCAGGTTTAAACCAGATTAAAATGAATTACCAACGGACCAATCTGGTGGTATCCTTTTTAAGTCAAATTTTAAATAGTTTATATATTATATTAAAGGGAGATTAATCTAAATAGCAATAGTAAAAGAATTACCTTTCACCCTAGTAGGGGGAAGTTACCTCCTTATGGTGAATAGTAAAAACTTTAAAAATAAAGAAAGTAAATTACTATTATTACAAAACGTAATTAAAATTTATTACAAAACTTAAATTAAAAGAAACTAGAGAGAGAACTCCCTATTTACATCAAAGAAATGAGAGAGAATGGTACAACTGAAACTGAAATCTTGAGCTCAATTTATAGGCCTCGGTGGGCTTTGGGCATCGCGACGCCAAGAGGTTGGGCATCGCGACGGGTGTAGATTTTTGACACGCGTTGGCTTGGCTTTGCGAGATCGTGACACGTGGCACTATTATGTCGACAATTGACTTTTTGATGTCGGCAACATGTGATGGCGACACGTGTCCAGGTGCACATTAGCGTGATCCGTTGAGATTTTGACATGTGGCAGGTGCATTTTAACGTAGATGATGATTGTCGACATCTTAGGATGATGACACCTGGCATGCGTATTTTAGCAGATCGGCTGTGAGTGTGATGTTGACACGTGGCACGGTGCACGGTAGCAAAGTCAACTTTTCAAATTCTGACACGTGGACCAGATGCACGTTAGCAAGTACTCGGCGCACGTTAGGCGTCGCGACGCCAAGTGTTTGGGCGTCGCGACGCGCCCAAATTACCATTTTTCCCTTTTTGCCAATTTTCACTGTTTTGCTCCAAATCACCTCCAGAATGTCCTGAAACTTTATTTATCTACAAATAACACAAAACACATCAAAATATTCACAAAATCAAGAAACTATACAAAATATTAGGTTAAATGAGTGTGAATAGTGAAAGATTTATCACTCATCACACCCCCAAACCTAACATTTTTGCTAGCCTCGAGCAAAACATAGAATAAAATAACATAATAAAATTTAACTAAGCCATTTTCGTAGGGATCACGGTTGCATTTAGCGTATGCAACAAGCCTTTAAACCCCTAGGTGTCCCTAGTGGACGAGTTGTAGTCTCGTGAGGGTTTACAGCAATGATACCCACAAATATTTTACAAAAGTAAAAAGAAAGTAAAACTAATGCACACAAAAGCAAAAAGACAAGAAAAGAGAAATAATAGAAGTTAGTGACTAATCAGGTGAAATTTCTACTCCAAGTTACTAGTTGTTTTCTTTCATTCTAAATTACTGAATAAGTAAATTCTCTGATTTATATTACCATTCTCCATATACACAGCCAACAAAATATTAATCAACTCATTTTTGCCCACAACAGTCATAGGTGCAGTTGATAAGAGAGTAATATTTTTGTCCTAAAGTTTTATCGGAATTCACACCTTTTTGCAGCAATGAAATAATTTTTCTGATTTTTTCTTTGATTTTTGATTTTTTTTTATTTATATACATATATTCCGTCTATGTAGCGAGTGTTGGGTCGGTGACTCCCAAACCAGTTGGCTTTAGGGCACCAGGTGTTAAGACACCCCTACAGACTTAATTACTCAGACTTCAGATATATATATTTTTGCAGCATCTTTGATCCATGTAGCGAGCTTTGGGCCAGTGACTCCCAAACCAGTTGGTTTAGGGCACTAGGTTTAAAACACCCTTACAGACTTAATAACTCGGATCTCAGATATTTTTTTTTTACTCCATTGTTTTTTGAGATGCTTCCTCCAATTAAACTAAAGCACTGAATATTACAAACTTTTCAATTTTAGCTCATGTCCGTATGTTACTATGCGTGTTGATAATACCTGTCAACTAAGTATATGAAGATCCATTTTAGTCAATTTTATGGAGAATTCACAAATTAAATAATTCAAAATTAAATAAACAAAAATTAACTTGTTTCAAAAATGGTTTAAGATACGTCTCAGGAGTGAAAACTACTTACTCAGCCATCTCTTACCAATTTCACATTTTTAGTCAAAATAAAAATACAAAAACGCAAAATATTTTTGTAATTTTTGAAAAATTTTCAATTTTTTTGTATTTTTCGAAAAATTTTGGACTAAAAATAAAAATAACACACAAACTAAAAATAAGGTACTGATCAACTAATTCCCTCCCCCAAACCTAAATGAGACATTGTCCCCAATGTCTTAAACAATAGAAGAATAGTTTAGAAGGTAGTACCTGGTTAGCTGAAATTCTACAAGAAATTAAAGGCTAAGATCCAGATTAATCCAACGCCTCTTACCACGATCGTCCTCAGACCAATTTATCTTTGAAAGGATATGGTCAACTTGTGGTTCATAGGCTAAGAGTTGGTCAATTAGATCTGGAGCAGTTCTGGCAGTATAGAAGAGTTCTTTCATAGGTTTTGACACGAACCCATTTCTCCGAGCATCATCAAGAAACACACAAAGAAAATCATAAAATCCATCAACGTTAAACAGCCTAATTGGTTTTTGGTGTATGTTCAAGTTCGCCCAAGACAGCACTATAAAAATTTCCTCCAATGTTCCCAAGCCACCTGACAAAGCTATAAAAGCATCAGAACGATTAATCATTTCCACTAGTCGTTCGGACATACCTGGCACAATAAGTTCCTCTCCGTTTGATGATCCAATAAGATTTGCCTCCGCGAAGGGTTTTGGAATGATTCCCAAAACATGACTGCCTCCTTCCTATACGGCCTTTAAAACGATCCCCATTAGTCCAAGATTGCCTCCGCCATATACTAAGTGCATATTCCTTGCAGCTAAGACTCGACCCAACTCATGTGATGCTTCTATGTATTTTGGTTTAGTACCAACACTACTACCGCAAAACACACAGATGTTTTCAACTCGTCTTCTTGAAGTGGGTTCCATGTTTTACTCTGGATGTCTTCAAAAGTACAATGATGAGTTGAATTTATAATACCTGAAAAGGGTGAGTAAAATAATAGCACTAGTACCTGCCAAATGACAATTATTAGTTAAAAAAAATCATGATAGTAAAAAAGGTCTGGATCCTGTCGGAGAAAATAAAAGAAAATAACAAAACAAATCATAATTATAAGGAAAAAACAAATAGATATAATATTTACAAGAATTTACAGCTTGATTGACGTCTATGCGTCAGGGACAAGCTTCCCATCCAATTTTCTTATAAATTGGCAAACAGGATCTTTTTGAGTCAGATTCCCAAGACTTGACTGTTGTCTTTATTTTTGGAATTGTGTATGTAATCTGCGAATTTTGTGATACACAAATCCACAGGGATGCGTCTCAAGAGTTTTAGATATGTCATCCAAAGACTCCTTATTCAAGCCATCCCTAATGAAATTAATCTTATCTTCGCGGGTATTAGACACCATTCCTAAAGAACGACAACGAGTATCACAAAACATACGAGCAAATTTATAACAAACACACATTCTTTTGGCTCTTCTCTTTTTAGCATATGTGCTCCTTCCTAAACCAGGTAGATGTGAAATAAAAGAGTCAGAAGACTCACCTGTCAATCAGACTCATGCTTCAATAATCCAATGAATGTCAGTAGGAATACCTTTCATCATCAGTAACCTCATCCGTTCCAAGCGAGCTTTGTAGACTTTCATCAGAGATTTTTGAGGGAGAGAAGGAAATTGCTTGCGAAGATTTGCGAGAGCTTCTTCCATCTTGAAATGACTAAATCTGCAAAAATTAAACACACAAAAATAAAACACACCAGATCACAATATATACACAAATTGCATGGGTTGCCTCCCTGCGAGCGCTAAGTTTAAAGTCGTCAGCTAGACTTGACTTCTCAATCGTTAGGCTAGATCTGAAAGTGTGACACTTTCTTTTTGTCGCTCAAATGATTCTCCCCAGTAGTGCTTAACACACTTGTTTTTAACCTTGAAAGTTTTGTTGGAGTCAGGATCATGTATCTCAATGGCTCTATCTGGTAAAACTTTGGTGATCACAAATGGACCTGACCACCGTGATTTTGGCTTCCATGGGAAGAATTTCACCCTTGGTTTATTTAACAGTACCTTCTGCCCTGGTTCCAGTTGTATGCGCACTAACTTCTCATCATGTCTTTTCTTTGCCTTTTCTTTGTACAATTTGGCATCCTCAAAAGGCTGATTGTGAAATTCCTCCAATTCGTTGAGGTGGTGGAACTTTTTCTCTTCTTTTGCTTGTAGTGCAAGAATTGGCTTTTTCAGTGCAAAAGACACTTTCTCTTCAGTCTCCACAGGCAATTGACATGTTTTAAGTTTGTCAGTAGAACTTTGCATTGCATTGGAGTTCTGAATGGTACTGTGTATCACATCAAGTCTGAAACATTCCTCCTTCTTTTCATCATCTGGGAAATTAATGGCCTTGAAAACATTGAATGTTACTTCTTGGTCATGTACCCTCATGGTTAATTCTCCTTTTTGTACATCAATAATGGTTCGACCTGTAGCCAAGAATGGTCTCCTGAGGATGATTGGCACGTCTGCGTTTTCCTCCATATTAATGACAATAAATCTGCTGGGAAAATGAATTTGTCAACCTTGACCAGCACATCCTCAACTACGCCTCTTGGAAATACAAGCGTTCTATCAGCAAGTTGTAGAGAGACTGAGGTGGGCATTGTTTCTCCAATCTGCAGTTTCCTGAAAATAGAAAAAGGCATCAAGTTAACACTTGCACCTAAATCACATAAAGCCTTGCCAAAGTTATGTTCTCATATGACGCAAAGAATGGTGAAACTGCCAGGATCTTTCAACTTCGGGGGAAGTTTCCTCTGAATGATGGCGCTGCATTCTTCCATCAATGCTATTGTCTCGTAGTCTCCCAATCTCCATTTTTATGAAATAATATCTTTCATGAATTTTACATAGCTGGGCATTTGTTCCAAGGCTTCTGCAAATGGAATGTTGATGTTCAGCTTTTTGAACACCTCCAGGAAACGAGCAAACTGCTTGTCCAGTTTGTTTTTCTGAAGACGCTGAGGAAAAGGTGGAGGTGGAGTGATTTGTTCTTTTTCCTTTGCTTCTTTTTCCTCCGTCTGTTGCCCTGTTTCTTTTGGAACTTTCTCAGCAGTTGTTCTTTTAACATGATGGCATGACACTGCTCATTTCCCATGTTCCTTGGATTTGGTTCTGTGTTGCTGGGAAGATTATCTGGCAGTCTGTAACTCTGAGCATTGGCCAGTTGTCCGATTTGATTCTCCAGTGCTTTGATAGAAGCAGATTGGCTTTGAAATATAGCATCATATGCTGCTTGTTGCTTGTTGAACACTCTACAATCCATTCTTTCATTTCTGGTTCTTTTTCAAACTCCTGGCTTTTGTTCTGTTGCTGGAATCCTGGTGGTGGATAGTTCTATTTCCCTGAATTATTGCTCCATGAGAAATTGGGATGATTCCTCATTCCTGGGTTGTAGGTGTTGGAATATGGATTGTTCCCATGTCTATTGAAATTGTTGACATAATTCACCGTCTCTTCAAGTTGGTTTAGTTCTGGTGCTCCTCCATATGGTGAACTTGTGCATCCAATGTTGCTTTGCATGCCGAGAGTCTCCATGATTACTAGTATCTAACAGGTTGTTTGATTGATTTGAAATGGTGACGATTCTAAATTTAAAAACAAGTAAATAAAATTGTTCGAAAGTAGGTTTTAAGAAAATTCAATATTAAAAACTATCTAGGGTTGTGATTTCTTCCAATATTTTTTAAAGATGAAGTGGTTACCTTATAGTTGGGTAATATATTGATTTATTAACCTGGAACACTAAATTATGTAAAAGCCTCTTCCGATGGTCAATTACAAATACCCAGTATAACCTAATTGAACCATATGTCTATGTCAACCAAATTACCTGGATTCATTAAGATTAAGTTCCAATTTGGCTACCCTCGCCCGACAGGTATATTCCTATCCTATAAAGAAATCTATTAAAGGGTTATCTATCCTCAAGGAAGATCGTGGGCTATTGAGTCTAAGGTCTTAAACTTAAATCCCTATGTCTAGTTCATTTTAAGTTTACCTAGTCAATTTTATTAGTGGCCAGTTAATAAAAAGCATTAAGATTAAGACTCAATAAATAAATCTTTATATTACCCAAACTATAATCTAACCCCTTATAAACCGGTGATATTAGATTTCATCACAACCCTAGATATCTAATTTAGTTACAACACATAGCTAGGGCTGATAAAAACTTAAAAGACATAAAGTAAAATTAGTAAAAAGTAAATGCGGAAAGATAAATGTAATAAAATAAAATGCTAAGGTAAAAGGAATTAACTTCTACTATTTATTATTTAGATATCTCCCATAATATAATATATATACTTGTGATAATTTTCCCAACCAGCCATATAGGCGGTAACCTGATTAAATCAAATTAAGTCCAACCAGCCATTAAGGTGATAATATTTGTCCATAAACCAGCCATAAAGGCGGAACAAAAATTAACCTGCCATTAGGCGGAACCAAAATTTAATTACCAGCCGACCAATCTTGCGGTATCCTTGATTAGACAGGTTTAAACCAGATTAAAATGAATTACCAACCGACCAATCTGGCGGTATCCTTTTTAGTCAAATTTTAAATAGTTTATATATTATATTAAAGGGAGATTAATCTAAATAGCAATAGTAAAAGAATTACCTTTCACCCTAGCAGGGGAAGTTACCTCCTCATGGTGAATAGTAAAAACTGTAAAATAAAGAAAGTAAATTACTATTATTACAAAACGTAATTAAAATTTATTACAAAACTAAATTAAAAGAAACTAGAGAGAGAACTCCCTATTTACATCAAAGAAATGAGAGAGAATGGTACAACTGAAACTGAAATCTCGAGCTCAATTTATAGGCCTCGGTGGGCTCTGGGAGTCTCGACGCCAAGAGGTTGGGCGTCGCGACGCGCGTAGATTTTTGACACGCGTTGGCTTGGCTTCGCGAGATCGTGACACGTGGCACTGTTATGTCGGCAGTTGACTTTTTGATGTCGGCAACATGTGATGGCGACACGTGTCCAGGTGTATGTTAGCGTGATCCGCTGAGATTTTGACACATGGCAGGTGCATTTTAGCGTAGATGATGATTGTCGGCATCTTAGGATGATGACACGTGGCATGCACATTTTAGCAGATCGGCTGTGATGTTGACCGTGGCACGACGCACGTTAGCAAAGTCAACTTTTCATATTCTGACACGTGGACCAGACGCACGTTAGCAAGTACTCGGTGCACGTTAGGCGTCGCGACGCCAAGTAATTACCATTTTGCCCTTTTTGCCAATTTTCACTGTTTTGCTCCAAATCACCTCCAGAATGTCCTGAAACTTTATTTATCTACAAAATAACACAAAATATATCAAAATATTCACAAAACTCAAGAAACTATACAAAATATTAGGTTAAATGAGTGGGAAATAGTGATAGATTTACCACTCATCATATATGCGCGTTCGTGTAGCGTTCGGAAATACGTTTGAATGAAGTGAGGTAGAATGCACGTGTTCGTGTAGCGTTTGGAAACGCGTTCGAACACGATGGGATGTGATGTGATGCATGACAAGACAGAATGCATGCGTTCGAGTAGCATTCTGAAACGCGTTCGAACGAATAAGTTTTGATGCATGGAAAACAGAATGCATGCGTGTTTGAGTAGCGTTCGGAAACGCGTTCGAATGGAGTGAGGCAAAATACATGCATTTTAGTAGCGTTTGGAAACGCGTTCGAACGTAATTGAGGTAGAATGCATGCGTTCGAGTAGCGTTCGGAAACGCGTTCGAACGTGATTATAAAAATGATATCTATAACGACCTAAACACCTACATGGACGTTTCCCAAGCGGTACGTGGAGTTGTATCCAAAGTACAGACTGCACTACCATCCATTCGGATTCGGCTACGGAATTTACGTCTGGGTTTCTGATGAGTGGTAATTATATCACTATTTCCCACTCATTTAACCTAATATTTTGTATAGTTTTTTCTGAGTTTTGTGAATATTTTGATGTGTTTTGTGTTATTTTGTAGATAAATAAGTTCAGGACATTCTGGAGGTGTTTTGTGGCCAAAAGAGTGAAAAATGGACAGAGCCTACCGAGGCCTATAAATTCAGCTCGATGTTTCAGTTGTAGAGGCACCTTCCTATCTAATTTCTCTTATGTAAATAGGGAGTTTTCTATCTAGTTTCTTTAATTTCAGTTTTGTAATTAAATTTTAATTACGTTCTGTAATAATAATAATTTATTTTCTTTACTTTTTACAGTTTTTACTATTCACCATGAGGAGGTAACTTCCCCCTGCTAGGGTAAAAGGTAATTCTTTTACTATTGCTATTTAGATTAATCTCCCTTAATATAATATATTCACTATTTAAAATTTGACTTAAAAAGGATACCGCTTTATTGGTCGGTTGTAATTCATTTTAAACTAGTTTAAATATGACTAAGCAATGATACCGCCAGATTGGTCGGTTGGTAATTAAATTTTCTTATCGCCTATATGGCAGGTTTATTTGGTTCCGTCTTTATGGCTGGTTGGACTTAATTTGACTTAATCAGGTTACCGCCTATATGGCTGGTTGGTAAAATAATCACAAGTTGATATATTTATTAAAGGAGATATCTAAATTAGTTGTAGTAAAAGTTGATCCTTTTACCTTAGCATTTTATTTTATTTTACTTTTCAGCTTTTACTTTACCACATTTCCTTTTCAGCATTTTTACTTTTCAGCATTTTTACTTTATGTCTTTTATTTTACTAGCCCTAGTTATGTGTTGTAACTAAATTAGTTATCTAGGGTTGTGATGAATTCTATTATCACCGGTTTATAAAGGGGTTATTTTATAGTTTGGGTAATTTAAAGCTTAATGCGTCTTGTTAATTGGCCACTAATAAGATAGATCTGGTAAATCTAAAATAAACTTGACAAAGGAATTTTAGGTTTCAGCCTTAGACTTAATAGCCCACGATCTTCCTTGAGGATAGATAACCCTTTAATAGATTTCCTTACAAGATAGACATATACCTGTAGGGCGGGGGTAGCCATAATTGGAACTTAAACTTAATAAATCAATGTAATTTGGTTGACATAGACATATGGTTCAATTGGGTTAAACTGGGTATTTACGTCTGACCATCGACAAAGGCTTTCGCATAATTTCGTGTTCCAGGTTAGTAAACAGATAAATTACACAACATAAAATAATCACTTCATCTTTAAAATGATATTGGAAGAAATCACAACCCTAGATATTTTTTAATATGAATTTTCTTAAACCTACTTTCGAACAATTTTATTTACTTGTTTTTAAATTTAAAATCTTCACCATTTCAAATCAATCAATCAACCTGTTAGATACTAGTAATGATTTGACCTCATAAAATTATAGATTAGATATTAAGTCATCGTGGGATCGATACTTTTTATACTTGAACGATACATGCGCTTGCGTTATACGCGCCTGTTAGATACTAGTAATCAGTTGACCTCATAAAAATAATAGATTAGATATTAAGTCCTCGTGGGATCGATACTTTTTATACTTGAACGATACGTGCGCTTGCGTTTATGCTTGTGTGTAAGCCCAGTCAAGTGTTGGCGCCGTTGCCGGGGACTTATTTATCTTTCACTATTAGTTTTAAGGTTAGATACCTTTACTTGTATCTAATTTTCTTTTTACTTATTATTTTTGTTTTCTTGTGTTTCAGGTTCTCAGAAACTTCATGAGATGAACCAGAAGCTTTGAACTTCGACCACTTGACCCGGAAATTGAAAGAACCATCAGACAGTTGAGAAGGGAAAGGCGAGAAGGCCAAGAAGCTTTAGTCAACATGGAACCTGAACCTTTGGAAGTTGTACCACCAATTCCCATTCGAGACAGAACCATTCCGGTGGTTGACAGACTAATTTCTTGTATTGTACTTCCTCCCTTACCAGCAAATGCAGGAGACATCAAAACATGCATTCAGATGATTCAACAGTCTTTGCAGTTTGGGGGGAAAGCAACTGAAGATCCTAATACTCATATCAACAACTTCCTGGAAGTTTGCGGCACTTTCAATTACAACCGAGAAGCTGAAGAAGCAATGAGACTGCGTGTTTTTCCATACTCCTGAAATACATAGCTAAAGCTTGGCTACATTCACTGCCAGCAGGTTCCATCACAACTTGGAACACTTAGCTACTACTAAATTTCTTGCAAAGTACTTTCCACAAGCCAGAACGGAAAGCTGAGGAATGACATCACATCCTTTGTACAACAAGACTCAGAAACTTTCTACAAAGCTTGGGAAAGGTACAAATATTTGCTCCGGAAATGTCCTCACCATGAGATTCCAAAATGGCTCCAAGTCCAAACTTTCTATAATGGACTTTCTGGACTGTTGAGAACACAATTGATGCTGCTGGTGGAGAGCTTTAATGGAAAAAGGAGAAGATCAAGCCTGGGACCTAATCGAAGAAATGGCCAACAATAATTCCTTGTGGACAACATAAAGGAGCATGATCCAAAGAATTGCAGGAATTATTAAAGTGGAGCCAATACAGCAGTCAACGCCAAGCTGGATCAGATATGCAAATTCATGGAGACTCTTACTATTGGATCCACAAGTTCACCATATGGAGGAGAACTAGAACTAAACCAACTTGAAGAAACGATGAATTTTGTCAATAATTTCAACAGACAGGGGAACAATCCATATTCCAACACCTACAACCCAGGGTGGAGGAATCATCCTAATTTTTCATGGAGCAACAATTCAGGGCAAAAGAACAATCCACCACTTGGATTCCAGCACTAGAACAAAGGCCAGGAGTAGACAAATGAACCAGGAATAACAGAAGTGATGGCTCAGTTAAAAAAGTACGATGCTATGTTTCAAAACCAATCTGCTTCCATCAAAGCACTGGAGAATCAAATCGGACAACTGGCTAATGCTCAGACTTATAGACCGTCAGGTAATCTTCCCAGCAACACAGAACCAAATCCAAGGAACAGAGGGAAGGAACAATGTCAAGCTATTACTTTGAAAAGTGGTACTGAGATCAACAAAGATATTGGAATCAAAGCATCCAATAAAGAAATTCCAAAAGAAACAGGGCAACAGACGGAGGAAAAAGAAGCAAAGGAAAAAGATCAAATCACTCACTCCACCTCCACCTTTTCCACAGCGACTTCAGAAAAACAAACTGGACAAGCAGTTTGCTCATTTCTGGAGTTTTCAAAAATCTTCACATCAACATTCCATTTGCAGAAGCCTTGGAAGAAATGCCCAGCTATGAAAAATCATGAAAGACATTCTTTCACGAAAACGAGATTGGGAGACTACGAGACAATAGCATTAACAGAAGAATACAGCGCCATCATTCAAAGGAAACTTCCTCTGAAGTTCAAAGATCCTGGCAGTTTCATTATCACATGCACCATTGGAGAACATTACATCGGTAAGGCTTTATGTGATTTAGGAGCTACTGTTAACTCGATGTCTTTTTTCTATTTACAGGAAACTGCAGATTGGAGAAGCAATGCCTACCTCAATCTCGTTGCAACATACTGATCGAACACTCGCATTTCCAAGGGTGTTGTTGAAGATGTGCTGGTCAAAGTCGTCAAACTCATTCTCCCAGCAGATTTCATCATCCTTGACATGGAAGAAGACAAAGAAGTACCTATCATTCTTGGGAGACCATTTTTTGGCTACAGGTAAAACTGTGATTGATGTGTAAAAAGAGAACTGACCATGAAAGTGCAGGACCAAGAAGTTACCTTTAATGTTTTCCAAAGCCAGAAATTCCCAAGCAATGAAAAGGAAGAAGAATGCTTCAGAGTTGATGTTGTTGATAATATCGTTCAGAATACTGAGCCAAATCCCACGGATACACTTGAGGCTTGCATCACCAATATGACTGATAACGAGTTAGATGCTGAAATTCTGGAATGTATCAACTACCTTGACAAACCATTCCGATTCAAATCGACACCACCAGTTGAAAGCTTGGAACTGCCAAAGAAAGATCGAATCAAGCCTTTGATTGAAGAACCACTACAGCTGGAGCTGAAGTTACTTCCTACCATCTCATGTATGCATTTCTTGGAAACCTCTTCTGAATTACCTGTTATTATTTCCTCTTCACTAACATTGGAGCAGGAAGAAAAGTTACTGAGAGTAAATGAGAACACAAAAGAGCCATGGCTGGACTATAACAGACATTCGAGGCATTAGTCAATCATTTTGCATGCACAAGATTCATGATTAATGAGTTACAAACCCCAGTGGAGCATCAACGG
>SKCR01027778.1:0-34011 GCA_019454045.1 Zanthoxylum bungeanum
ACGGTATTGGCCTTCATAAACTCATTAGGTATACTTCAAAGGTCAAACACATCCATATGACTCTTAAGTTTGGTCCTGAACCGTTTCTTATCCTCACAATAAGGACGGTATTGTATTAAGATGTGTTACAAGTGTATATTTATCAATGTGCACTGATGAGCTTTCTAAGTACACTCTCACAATAATGACGGTATTGGGTGATTACGTCAACTTATCATGCTACATCTAGTGCTTTACCAAAGCGACCTAAGTTCCAATCACTTATAACCCCACTATAAAGAAGGTATTGGGCATAAGTAATAAGAACTCATACATTTCCATTTTAACAAGACGGACTATCCAATAATGCTCTAACATTATTAATACTATCACTTAAAAGTAATCACCTAATCATAAGAGATTTATGAAAATCAAGTCATTAACATACTTGTGTCAAACTAAAAATTTAATTTAAAATATGCAATGCATATCTAATATGACTTACTCATAATTAAATTAAAATTACAGATGTATAGATTCAAATGCATGTCAAACATGTAACATATGTTCTGTGGTTAAAATCCACTCTAATATCATTCTGTTGGGGCGGTTGTGGAACCTCTAGGTTGGATTGGTGCCCCATACAACAGAAATACATATAACCCTTAGATAAAGAGCATGGGTGTGTTTTTAATTAATTTAATGGAATGATATATTTCATTACAAGTCCATAGGAAAAAATACGGGACAAATCGAAGTCTAGAAACTCCAAAATGGAGAAAATGAAGTTTTAGCGCTCACGGGCGTACTACGCACGTTTTGCGCGCATTGCGATACGCAAAGTGTGAGAGAACTAGGTCTCGGTATGCTGCAACACATATGCTTAAGCGTCGCAATGCTTAACGTCGAGAGGGCAGCGACGCGTCGCGTATGGGCACGCGTCGCGACGTTAACCTGTGTATAATGTTGACAGAGAATATTTTCTACTTAGATCAAATACAAAACACTTCTAACTTTCTCCATACACTTCAATATACTCAAAATCCAATTTTAACATCAAAACAACATCATCACATATTATGAATAAACATAGATGTATTCTAATACATATATACATTACTTTGAATCAAAATACAAACCAAACAAGAATCCCACAAATAAGTAACTCATGAACAATTCTAGGTCACTTAAAGGTGGTCAAGTGATTCTAAATAGTAGCCATAATTCCAAGCTTCATCTGAAGTTCCAAACTCTAATTTTATATTTCATGTCCAACATGAATATATTTGACTCAATCACAAGCATATTCTGTTTACGCTTCTAAAACATCCATACATAATTCATTAACCTAATTTCAATTTCAAGTTATGTTATTATATATCTAATACATAATACATCACTATATGATTCACTAATAATAAACAACTCACTAATGAAAAATAAAATTTTAGAGAAACATAGTTTTCTTATACTTTTCCTTATGCTTGCTTAATCAAAAACCTTCTCAACCTTGCCTTTTATAGTCAAGCTTATGTTTTTTTAATTAATAAAAGTTATAATCAACTTTTAGGTGGGCTTAATCTAATCTGTCCAAATATGCATATTAGGTGTAACTAATCAACTTTGTCTACCACTTTGATTTAATCGAATTAAATCTAGACAAATTTTAACCACATGATTTGTTCATTATCGACCACTTTGATTTAATCCAACTAAATCAAGCCAAATACACATATTATTATATATTTTTATAATTTTCAAAATATCCTCCATTGGTAGAGATATTTATTAAATTATAAAAAATCCCTTGTGTGATCATTAACTTGGATTAATCCAATTAACCCCAATTGATCAAATAAATAATTAATATTATCCAATAAAACTTAATTACTTTGATTAATAATTATAATATCAAATATTATTTACTATCAAACATTATCGGCTACCTGAGTTCTAACGAGTATATTTCATATTGTGTGACTCTTTAAATTTATACACGTTCGTCATATAAGCCTAGCATACATGTAAGCAATTCGGCCACCTCTGAATTTGTGAAGAACACGAATGACCTTTTTGGACTATACAGATTGAGGTCATTACATATTTTAACAATCCCTTCATCGTAGGGTATTCAAGTTGTGCTTAGGAAACATAGATTACACAGTCAAGATTCTGAGACGCACATCTCATATTGTCGACATGTCCATAATTCCTTACAACTAATCATAACACTATTACTGATATATGCGATCAGCCCTAAATGATCGACTTTGGCCAAATTCTTAAGAATTTTGACTCACTCACATGGATACCTTAACTCCTTATGGTACATATATTTGCCGATGGATCCTATCTTGATACAAACTTGATTAACGAGTATATTGGTCCACACCCAATTAACATCTAGTGGTCAAACCACGAAAGGTCTCTGAGATACATGACATCAAAGTGTTGAGAATCACATACAATATCAATATTATCCTATAGTCAAATGATCACATATGCTACTTGACTCATGGAGATTCATATTGATAGTGGCGTATACTTCCAACTATTAGGAATCACTTATGAGTCAATAGTATTCGCTCCAATAAATACCCATATGTCTATACAAGCTTCATTTACTCATGGTCTATTAGGTTAGACCATTGTAACTCAAATTCCAATATACGACATGTTCTAGTCTTATAGGTTACAGGAATTCGACCGTATTCCAAAACCAACGATTAGGAATATTTACTTTGTGTAACAACCCCTTTTCGGAGATGCTACCGACAGGGAATAGGCCACTATATCTCCTTTAGCCTCTGACTTTCTAACTCTGATCAACTCCACTAATCTCATCTAATACATGATCTCATACTCGGGACCATAGCCCAACTCAATAACACAAGGTCCACTTAACATTCATATCTATATACTCAAAATATAATTATTTTACAACCATGTTATGGACACTTTAACACATATATCATACAAGCTGACTATACTACTGTCTGATATAAAACTTTATTTTGACTCTGACTGACCATGTTTCTGACTTGACCTGGTGGTCTCGATACCCTAGTGACTGCTATCAGTATTCATTCTCTCGAGCTTGTCCTCTGAGTAACCTTCAAAACAACAAACTGGGAGTTGAGGGGTTAGATCGTTTGAACGATCTAGTGACTGGTCGGTTTAAAACAAAAAAACTGAAATACTTAATGAAATTCAATTGTTCTAAAAACAAAATCATTCCAAACAAATCATCTTTTCTGAAATCCCTGTTCTTATCTCAGAACAACTCTTTTTCTGAAAAACCTTTGCGGAAATCGTTGTCTGTCTATAAAACTCTAAGATTCTATAAACCATTTTCTCTTGAAAACTCTTTCGTAAAATTATTTTTCTGAAATTATATTTCTGAGAAACATGTATCTGGAAATCTGCTGAAAACCTAATGCATGGGGGCGTTACGTATCGTCGTCCCCCCATACAACTAAACTACTAGTCTTGGGTCAAATTTCTTTACCTCAACTTATTTGATTTTCCTCCTCCTCCAAGACTTCTAAGCTTGTTACTTCTCTTTTTGGCTTGTTGTAGGTTGCTTTGCATATGCTCTTCTTTGGGTTTGAAAAGAAAATGGCACTCTCCATCTCTTTCTCTCTTCCTTTCTTCTTTTTTCTCTTCTCTCCTCCCACGATTTTTCTTCTTTCCATTTTTTAGTGATGCATAAATAGTGGCCCTTATTTATACTAGGGACTGATTTGGCTAATTTGAATAATATTTTAATTGAAAAAAAAAATCAGAATTTTGGAGGAGAGAAATGTAGAAATCATTAGATAGGTCAGCAGGTATTATTCATCCGAAATTTTGAGTTGCATTTTTGACCTACTTCTGGTTCAAATATTGAAAAATATTCAACACAGTTGTAGGTCTTGATTTTAGCTTTCTGATGATATAAAATTCATAAAAATTAGAAATCGTATGAAAATATTATGGCCAAAATACCATGTGCTGTTCGGATTAAATCTTGGAATGAATTCCATATCGGAACTGCGAGGAATTCTCCAAATATCCAAAATTCATTTCATGAGTGTATGCGTGTTCGAACATGATTTATATCATGTATCACACGTCCCATGATGTAACTGTAGTCGATATCATCGGGTGTTAAAAATTCTCCCCTCTCGAATCCCCGTCTGACGTCCAACTTCCGGGTCCATTTTGGTTATAGTATCTTATTATCTCTGCTACTCTTATTTTCCTTAACTTGCTTTCTATTTTTCTATGCAACCATTCTTCTGGCACATCTTATCCGACCTTTATATGGGTACAAGTTTCGAATTTATCAACTCTTTGATCTTTAGAAATCCCCTTTATCGACCTTTTGTGTATTGTGGTAACTAGGTCTGTATAGTGTATTTTGTCCGTATAAAGGTGTGAGCTCTTCAGGAAACTTATCAAATCATAAAATGATCATCATTTTATTTTCATTCCTTGCACTATTTCATCAAAACATACTATCTAATGAATTAGGCTTATTCTTATTAAAATCATTTATTTTCCTTGTTTGTAGTTCCCATAACACTTATCGTTTAGAAACATCTTATTATGACTTATGCACGACTCATGCTGATCTAATGTTGTCCCATATTTTCTTAATCTTGTTATTCTCCCTCCATTTCCTCAAATACCCATCAAGTTTAATAACCTTAGATTTCTAGTGTTTTATGTCCATCACTAGATTTAATATAGACTTTCTAGTGCTCTAAATAATATGTACCGTTATATACACTCCGTCGAATGCCAAGGTTTCTTTTTTTATCTTGTTTTCTGGTTTTTGGTACTTTCGAATCTTGAGATATACTAATACTTTATGGTTAGGCTTCCTCACATCCTTTAAATGCACATAATAATAACCCTACTAAATATTTCCCTAGCCCCATATGCTCGATCTAATTTTGACTTTCTTCTTCTTAATTTATCTATTTGACTCTCTCTTTCTCTTTACTGAGTTTCAACTACCATCAACTTCGACCTTCATGTCATTGTATCTCTCTTTACCTTTTGGGCTTAGGTCCTTATAATTTATGGTTACCCTCTTTATATATCTTAAATTTACCATCGTCAGTTTTCCCAATACCTTTTAGCTCCAAGATATTAATTCTGAATATAATTCTGACGGTAGCCTTTGAAACAAGGTACTTATATTAAGCCTAACTGTACCTACACTTGTGCTTAAACTATGGTCTTCTTCACTATTAACATCAACGATGGCGACGCGATTCTTTAATGTTCATGCCTTTAGATCTATTGCTGGTTTAAATCTGGCTAGTTATTTTCCACATTGATTTGTCTTCTTTTCTCATATGCACTATAGGATCTCCCACTTTCAGTCACTCCATAAGCTTGCCCTGTCAAGTGTCGTTCTAATCTCAATATTACCATGTACTTGGTTCATTATCCATCTTCACGCTATACCTCAATAACTCCACTTCTAATCGTCCTAAGTATCATTTATTGGGTATATTAATGCCCAAGGCTCACTGCTATACATTTCATCATATACTATGTTGATACCCTTCTTTCTTATTTCTTAAATAAAATGGTCTATTATTATTCATCCTTTTTCATGTATAACACTATTACCTATGTATTACTGTCATTACTTGACTAACGCTCTTAATACTTTCTTTTTCAAATCCCTAGAATTCTTTTCTTTTTCTCTTTTGTTCTTCTATTATGTCTGAACTTCTGTGATTTACGTCTCTATCTTCTTCTCTGAGAGGTATTTTCTTTCAAAGTCTCTTCTCCATACTTCATGGGATGCTTCAGTACACCACAATTTACTTGTTTCAAGGAATATCAATAGGGTGGACATCGAGGTTCTTCAATATTACTGTCATCTAACGAGGGTTGGGTGGGTGGGGCTGGTCCTGATTTTTTTCAATCATGATGGCCTTACTAACTACACATGTTGTAGTTGTACATGCTGCTTATTCAATATTCTAGGATTCCTTATCTACACTTATGGTATCTATGCTTTCACACTAAGATACTTCTACTGGGAACTATTTGAATTCTCCATTTTTAATGTTACCATGATTCATTCTTGATTATTGATCACATTACCTCTTACAGAAAATTTCCTTAAGGTTCCTACTCTCTCAAAATTCTGCACATCCTCTTGTTATTTTTCCTTATCTCAGTTCCTTGATCTTCTTATGTCATTACCTATTTAGGAGCTCCATTATCTTCGATAAGTTATGGTATGACCGCTAATACTTTTGATTTGAGTGTTACTCTATTTTCTAATTTTTCTCTCTTTGGTAAGGTGGAAGAACTTTTTATAAATCGTATACCTTACCTCTTAGGGTTGTTATACATGTTGGTTACTCAAAACCCTTACTCTTTCAAGCCTTTACTTCCTTGAAGGCTTTCAATTCTATGATAGGGCAAGTTATCACTTCTTTTAGATCTAGCTAGATATACCGTGAATTCAATTCACTCTATCTCATACAAAATATTACCATCTCATGATTTCTATCTAGGTTCCGTCGAACTCCATGAGTTTGGCAATTTAGTCGTCTCGTGATCTGTCCATTCCATCAAATATTATTCTTTACTTGTTCAGCTTCTTACTAAGTTCTACATTGGGGTGACTAAATGATTTCCATGTCTAGCTAGATGTTTGAATGCTTACTAAAGTTGGGCTACTAGGAGGAAGAATTACTATTCGTTCCATTGGAAGCTGCATCGACTATTCAATGTCTTAAGGTTCTTTAATCATTATCAATTATCTCGAGATCTTCATTTACTTATTGTCCTCAAGCTACATTATTTCTATTAGTATACTGATTAAACTTCCTTGTTACTAACCATATACTTATGTATCGTTTCCATATCCTATTTCTTGGCTCTAAGATGTGTTTTCGAGGCTAGTGGTGGTTTGTCTTACGAGCTACTCTCTAGATCTCTGCTCATGCTATAGATCACAACTATCGCACTTTGTCCAACTGTTCGTATATGTTATCTTGTTACTCCTTAGTGTCTTCATGCTCATGGGTCTGTCTATTTAATCTCAGACGGTTTCCTATTGCATCGATCTGATCTAAAACTCTTTACTTATACGGCCAATTGTCATTTTGTTTATGTCAGATTCTCTCATTGGTCTCTTGCTGTGTGAACTATCTCTCATTGTTCTCTACTTGTGTCTTAAAATGTATCACTATGGGTACTGCGTTTTCTTACAATGATCTCTATCTATGCTGAGAAGGGCTGGGACAAGCATCTTACGTTTCGACGGACATCGATGCCCTTATTCTGGTATTTTGTGTCCTGGTGGAGTCTATTACTCATGTAGGATAGGTATGATATAGGCTCCATCAGAACAACTTCCTTAACTGGAATCACTGAGTGACAAGGATTTTTGGTAAGTCAGGCCTTATCTATATCAATTTCTTTGGTTAAGGTAATTAATCATTTCTTTTTACGGCCTTCACTTTACTTGCTTACGAGTCTGGGTTTGGGTATCTAGAACTCTACATCCTTTATGGTATCTTGTGTCTATTGGAAACTTTCATGGCTAATCCTGATTTCTTAATTCTTTTATCTCTCTGTCTATTCTTCGTGATTCGGGGGAAACTTGCTATCTCTACGAGGTATTCGAAGGCTATTGGATCCATTTGAAAGAAGTTTCTGAAGAGAAAATAAATCTTACGAAAAGGAAAGAAAACTTACTTAGGTCTACGGGACATTTTACTCGCACTCAGGCTTATCCTTATTCTTTTTATTATTATAGGTTATGATACTATATTATCTATCTGATTCTGTATCTCTACCTCTTACTGCCTCTGGTTTCTTAAGCATCTGCATTTTATCATTTACTTTTCTTTTCAGCTTTCTCTTTCTCTTTCTACATTCCTGGGTGAGTATCCTTAGAATTTTACTATATATTATCGTAGCTTCGCTTGAGCTTGTGATGATTCACCAAGATGACTATAAAAGGTTCCTCCACTTGGGCAAAAAGTATGGTTACTATTATGAGGGAGAACATTCGAAAAGCTTGGAAATCTTACTAACCTGTCTATAGAGCTTGAGAACGTACACGAGGATTGGATACTCGAGAGGTAGTGCCTTGCATACTAGTACTCCGGGTATACTACGTATACAAGACCTCGGCACTCTACCCACTACAGTCACTGACTCCATAGACCATGCTCTGATACCATCTTTGTAACATCCTTTTTTCCGGAGATGCTACCAGCAGGGAATAGGCCACCCTATCTCCCGTAGCCTCTGACTTTCTAACTCTGATAAACTTCACTAATCTCATATTATACATGATCTCATTGTTGGACAATTATGACCCATAGCATCACTATTTGTACAGAACATGGTGTTGTTGTACAAATTAACTATGTGACAAAGGATATTGCTCTTTTATCATTTGTAATTGGATTACCGGGATATATAAATGATAAAAGTTCATAGGATTAGTACCAGATTAAGAATATATGAGACAATATTAATCCAAATAAGGTTTAATCATTAAATATCCTTATTCGTAGTATTATCGAGACTGGACATCGATAATGCGAAATAGGCTAGTATTACACTTGTGCGTGTTATGGAAGCGTAACGACATAGTTTTCATATATTTGGGTATTGGATACTCATGCAAGTGTAAAAGGAGGTTCTGTTTACCGATGGTACGGAAATAGTTTCGCTCTGGATAGACCCCTCGGAATCCCATTGGTAGTATGACTATATGTCTTTGGGAATCCGAATCAGGGTAGGTGTATTTGGTCTTAACCTGAGACTTGCATTGCTAATACTTGCGACAATCAATATACTTTGGTTTTGGTCGTCCGGGGTTTTAACAGGTTCTGTGTAAGCCTCTTCTGGGTATACTGAGAATCCTAGTGTATTGGGTGTGTTGTCAAGATGGAAGTATCACTTCAGTCATATGGAGATGATGATCACGTATGATACGGAACTAGTACTCTTAAGTACTGCGGTCATCGGGATAATATGACTAGGTCATGATTATCTGATTATAGAGACTAGTTACCAGATATCTGATATATGCTTCTTACAGGGCACACACAATTCCAGCCCCAGGCATAGCATGTGACATTCGATATTGGATCGTAATACACAATACTACGTATACTACGTCTGACAAAGATTACATATTCCTTTAAAGAATATTTCTGGAGAATTGGGTAGGCACGGTGCTTTGCTAGAAGCCAACCATGTCTTGTAATCGGTGAGAACATGGTACCGGGTATGCAGGTATTCAGATAGTCCAATGACCGTATTTACTACCAACATATCCTGGGATCTCTTGGGTCGCTTCCCAAAGATTCACCAATGAGATTTGACTCGAACATAAAATTAATCTGGGATTAATTATGAGAGAGAAAAATAATCTGGGATTAATTACGGCAAGAATTAATCTGGGATTAATTACCAGAGAAAGAATTAATCTGGGATTAATTACGTCGAGAATTTATCTGGGATTAAATTCGTCGAGAAGAAAGAACGCGATTAATTTAGAATTAATCGGTAAAATAATTTTAATAGTTAAATTATATTTTTCCATTTAATTTATTTAATTGGGCTAAAATAATATATTAGATATATTAATTGAAATTAGATTTCAATGCGGAATTAAAATTGGATTTTAATTCGAGCGCACGAATTAATTTGGAATTAATTCGCGAGCGACTTCCGTAATAATTTTGCTAGGCATTATTATTTAATTAAATTAGAATTAATTACGTTGCGACGGAAAATTCTTTTAATGGGATTAAACGAAACCGAGCCCGAATTATGTTGAGTAAACCCACTTGAATTTTGAATTTAAAGTGGGTCCCACCAACTTACATCATAAGTCACATTTTTTGTGATAGTAATTATTGATGGGTTTTTGTTGGAAACTTGTCCAACACACTTTGTATTTCTTTTTTGGAAAAGGATATACAAAACTTAAGTGACTTGACTTGGGTATTATGTTTTAGAAACAAAATACAAAGAAAACTTCATCTTCTCTCCTTCTCCCACCATGGTCGAAACTTCATCTCCTTGGAGGAGAAATTTTTTCTTTCATTTTGTTCCAAGCTAGCACTTAAAGGAGTGAATCAAGGTGATAGGGAAACTCACCCAAGTGTTGGAAACACTCAAGAAGGCTTGGAGCTTCTACCGAAATGCATAAAAATTTTTGAACTCATCCGATCAATGTGAGTATTTTCCGCAACTCTCTTTAATTATTTCACACACAAATCACTCTTAGACGATCTTGGCATGTTCTAGGAACACTTATAATGGTATCAGAGCGATCTACGTTTGATTTAGAATTCTAAGGTTCATTGACTTTAATTTGGGAATTTATGCTTGGAGTATGTATTTTCTTAAATTGATGGTTTGGTTGAGCTTGGATGATGTTGAATTGGATTTGTACATCTTAGGAATTGAGTAAAATTGATTAGATCAAAAATTCCCAATTACCTTAGCTTGGCCGAATGCACCCTAGGTTGGATTCATGGTGATTTTTTGAAAATTTGACAATTGGATATGTTAAATGGCATGAATTGAATATTGATTATTGATTTAATTGGATTGAAATCAAAAATTGGATGTTAATTTTATGCATTTGCCGTGAATGAATCATGTTGTTGGTAGATTGATTTTGCTTCAATTTTTGTTGGACATGAATTGGAAATGTAGAGCATGATTAATTGAATTAATTAGTATTTTGGAAGCATTAGATTAATTAATTAATTATGGAAATTACACTTGAATTGAATTAATTTGTAATTTGGAATAATGAGTTAATTTAATTTATTGTATTTGGGTTTAATGGGCTTGGTTGGGCCAAGTTTGGTTTAGGATAATTGGTTGGACACAATGGGCCTAAAACCATTTTCATAAAGTCTAAATATGATAATTGGGCCTTTAATATTTTAATTATGCCTAATAGGCCTAAATTGATTTTTGGCATAGGGTGATTAATAATTGGGCCTTGGCATCTTGGGTTTGACCCATAATTTCCAAAGCCCATGCCTTAAGAATTAATTGAAAGCCCATTGGACTTTAATTGAAAAGTATTGGATACTAATTGGGCCTTTGAGACCCATAAAGATTGGATTTGGAATCCAAGTCTAAAAGGCATTATTGAAAGTATAATTATTTAATTTGGAATTAAATATTAATTAGTATTGGATACATTTAAATTAGATTTAAAATTGTAGTTCGATATAATTCAAAAATACTTACTTTGAGTATTTATTCTTAAACGAGTTGGACTCGCGCAAATCAAATCGTTGTTTGAACATTGGATGGTCACTAATCAAAGATTAATTAATTGGATTAGATTGATTGATAACATGCTTTGTGTGAATACTTGGATGTATGTATGAATAATGTATATCGGATGGATATTAGATGGGCGAGGGCAATTTTGGAAATTGTTCTAATAAATTTATAATTTATTAAATTGGACCTGCGCGTCCAGCCTATTATCTCCTTATCTAATTGTATTTCTCTTCTCACCAATTCCCCTCAATGTTAATGAGGTTTCTTTCGAAGTATTATGTAATTGGGTAGAAGCATGAATAGTGCTAGCGGGAGAGAGGAAATGGAGAGATTTGTTCTAAGAACAAGTTTATTGTATATCCATCCGCATATCATTATTAAATTTTATTGCGCTTTATTATGCTTTTAGAATGCATGCTTAAGGGTGTATGATGAGACCTAATTAAAGATAATAAATTGGTTACCAAATCGCGACAAAAACCGTCATTTTATATTAAGCGTTTTTCCTTCCATCGAGTGATTCTCTCTCAAGATCCAAGATTGGCATTGGTTTGTTGGCCAAAATCAAGACCTTTGTCCATCGCGGATGTGTTTGAATCATGAAGGCTTTGTTCCATATCGTACGTCTTGGGCAAGTTGTGATTTGTTGGCCAAAGTCAAGGTCACTTCTTGTTCATCGGCCTCGATTACGAAGCCTTCCAACTGTCAATGGGTCACGCTTAACCGGTTTCATTAAGCTTGTTGAGCTAAAGCCAAGGCTTAGTTGATTCAGAGGAAAAAGATTAGGCAATATATCGGATATATTGGCATATATTGGATATATGTTTCGGACTTGGAGGTCCATCTACTGGATCTAGGAATTGGATGAGATCCAATTGATCTTAGAGATCTACCTAGTTAAGTTTCATACACTTTGTTGGCCAAAGTCAAGGTTGTGTGTTATTTAATGGGATCCTAGCCCACTAGGAAACTAGGTTTCCCGAGTACTCCACAGAGGGATAGAGGCTCGCCGAAAAATAGTGGGAGGCAAGTATTAAATTTGTAATTCGTTTAGATACTTGCTAATACTCGCTCATTTCTTTTTCATCATTAAAATTTTATATATATTAGTTGGACTAAGATTCAATTGTTATTTTAATTAAACAGTTAGACTGTATTCAAACTACTTCGTTTATAGTTGATTATATAATTAGATTATAGTAATCAATATATTTGAATTTGACCAATCAAATAGTAGTTGATTATATAGTTAGACTATAGAAATCATTATATTCGATTGTACCTGAAATCCTTGATTGGATAGTTGGACTATTGGAATCAAGATAAATGAAAGATTAGCGTTTAAAACATAATCATGGGTGAAAATGTCTTTAACCGGCTTCAATTTTCAAATTGGGAATAGAACCTCAGGATAGTCCCGGGAGCCGAGAAGTTAATTTATTTGATAGAGTGACATCTCGGGCCTGAGCCCGGAGTTGAGCAAATAGTAGAGCATGAGCTTTGGAAGACTCACTGTGATGTTAACTTTGGTGCTCAATATGTTATGCTTGCCGCAAAGACTCCTTAATTTCTTCGTCAGAACTAAGGATTAGATCATTAAACCATGATGTTGAAATTGAAGGATCTTCATAAATATGTTCTTAGATCTTGGAAGTACTAATTGCAATAGAAAACTCTTGGAGAGTTAATGGCTATGCTCAATGAGACATAGCTAAAGCTTGCAAAAGGGCAAGAAGCGCAAGGTGTATCTTATTTTGACATCACAGAAGTCCAAGACTTGGCCGAAGGCTTATGGGGATGTGAAAAATGGCAAAGGCAAAATCATCACAGTCTTCTTGGAAGACAAATGACATATCCCAAAATGTCTGCCTAAACTGTGGCAAACGGGGTCACTAGAAGCGTGACTGTCGTATGGACAAGGCAGACATGAAGGAAGTGAAGACGGGCAAGGCTCTGGCTTCATGTATGTTTGTTATAAAATGTCCACTGCTGGTTTTAAAATTAGATTTTAGATATTGGTTATGGTACATAAATATATGTACTGATGTGCGAGATCTGCTGATAAGCAGGAGACTGGCTTCATTTGAGATCAAACTATGAGTTGGAAACGGGACGAGAGTCGTTGTTTTGGCCGAAGAAACCTAAGTTTTGGAACTGCCCTTTGGGCATGTACATAAATTAGGAAACTGTTATAATGTACCTAGTTTGACTAGAAACATTATCTTTATATCAAGTTTAACCCGTTGCGGGTATACCTTTATATTCTAGAACACTAAGTGTTTTGTTTATAAAGATGATATTGAGATAAGCACATTATATGTGAATAACCTAATTTATATTTAGAATATAAATGAATCTCAAATATATAATATGACAAACAAAAGCTCAAACTTTATAAATCTGTTGAGACTTAAAAGTGGCATTATTGTCTGGGACGCAATAACAAGACTCGTATATCCACACTTTCGAAGAGTGGATACTATGACGGATTTGATTCTAATTCAAATGATGTCTATGAATCTAGTTTATTAGGCAAAGTGCCTAAAACACCTTTTAAATGGTAAAAGTGCAAGTGCCACCGATCTGTTAGCCCTCGTTCATAGTGACGTAAGTGGACCAATGTCTAGCTAGGCTAGAGGTGGATTTGAATACTTCGTAACCTTTACGGATGTGGCATAGCGTTACGGTTATATGTATCTTATGAAATACAAGTCAGAAACTTTTGAGTAATTCAGAGAGTTTCGACCCGAAGTAGAAAACAGATTAGTGAAAGTACTAAAAACATTACGGTCGGACCATAGTGTAAAATACTTAAACATATGAGTTTCAAGATTACTTGAGAGAGTATGGTATTCTTTCACAGTGGACTCCTCTCGGAACACTTCAATTTGATGGTGTGTCCGAACTGAGAAACTGAACTTTGTTGGACATCTAAGGTTAATGATGAGTCGCTCTGAGCTACCAATTTCCTTCTAAGGATACACATTAAATAGTGCAATACTTATTTTGAATAAGGTTCCATGAAAATCTATTAGACAGACTTCATATTAGATATGAACAGGAAAGAAATTGGGTTTCTCATTCCTGAAGATTTGGGAATGTTTGGCATACGTTAAATGTTTGGATGGTACCAAACTTGAACCCAAATTGGAAAAGAGCCTATTTGTAGGTTTTCCTAGGGAAACCAAAGTATAGTACTTATACAACTCACTAGATAATAATGTAATTGTAGCTCTCCATGCGTTTTTCCTAAGAGGAATATCTAAATGCAGTGGTAAGTGGGAGGAAAGTAAAACTCGATGAAAATTAAAGTAATACTATTTCAGGCACTGAGTCCTCACGGAACACCAACGGTTCATCAGGGATGAAACTGTACCAATAATCTTCGAATACACAAGAACCGCGTAGGTCAAAGAGAGTCAGAAAACAACCTAAGAGGTATGGGTTTCTGATCTCACCTCATGTAGATATTTATCTTATTGAGGATACTGAACCGACTACGTATGAGGAAGTGATACGAGGTATCGACTCCGCTATATAACAAAGTACCATGAAGTCCGAAATAGATTCCATGTATACCAACCATGTTTGGACACTGGTTGATATACCAAAGGAATTGTGCCTATTGGTACTATATGAGTCTTCAAGGAAGACATACATAGATGGAAACATATAAATGTACTATATGAGTCTTCAAGGAAGACATACATAGATGGAAACATATAAATGTATACATACTGGTTGATATAAATATTGACGACATGGTGTCGATTACGACGAAACCTGTTATCTATTACCATGATTAAATCCATTCGGATCATGCTTGCTAATGCTGCATATTTTATTTATTAAATATGACAGTTGGACGCCAAATCCGTTTTCCTTAACGGAAACCTTTCGGAGGATGTTTACAACATCCTGACAATTTTTTCGTGCCGAAACATGCAAACAAGGTTTGCAAGTTAAATCGATCCATTTATGTATTGAAGCAAGCATGACGTTCTTGGAACCAACGTTTTGATAAGATCATAATGGTATATGATTTCATTCGAAACGAATATGATTCCTGTGTATATAAGAAGGTTAGTGGGAGCGCACTGACAATGAATGTCCTATAAGTTGATGATGTATTGCTTCTTAGCAATAACATTCCCATAAAATAATCGGTAAAAGCTTGACTTTCATTAAAATTCTCCATGGAATACCTGGGAGAAGCAGGCTTTATTCTAGGAATAAAGATCTACTGGATAGATCTAGAAAGCTGCTGACAACCCTCCCAAAGTTCGTATGTTTTTGAAATGTATATGACCTGATGTCTCATATGCTTTGAGCATATATAGACGCTATAAGGCCAATCCAGGTGATGGTCACCGGATTGATCTAAAGAACATCCTTGAGTATCTTGGACGAACTAAGGATGTTTTCTGGAAATATTGAGAAATGAGAACTTGAGGTGACTAGGTTCACCGCTGCAAGTTTCCAAACTGATAAAGATGACTTTAAGTCGTAATAAGGGTACATATTTAGTTTGAATAACGGAACAGTGAGCTGGAAATCTTCCAAGCAAGATATTGTTGCCGAATAAATAACAAAAGCGGAACATTGCTGCAGCTGAGGCAGCAATAGAAGCATTTTGGATCTATATAATCCTAATTGGATTAGGAGTAGTTCTGTTAGCAGCTGAGCTAGGCTACATCACAGGCTAAGGAACCACTGTCTCATCAATGATCCAAGTATGTACTTCGACTAATTCATCTTATTCATTCATCATACATCGTGGCGATGTGATGATCGAATAAATTGCATCAGATGATAACCTTGAAAATCCACTGACGAAAGTTGTTTCTCAGCAGAAATTTGAGCAACCGGTACATAGTCAGGTGTTAGACACTTGAGTGATTGGCTATAGGCCAAGTGGGAGATTGTTGGACAATTATGACCCATAGCATCACTATTTGTACAGAACATGGTGTTGTTGTACAAATTAACTATGTGACAAAGGAAATTGCTCTTTTATCATTTGTAATTGGATTACCGGGATATATAAATGATAAAAGTCCATATGATTAGTACCAGATTAATAAGATATGAGACAGTATTAATCCACATAAGATTTAATCATTAAATATCCCTAGTCATAGTATTATCGAGACTGGACATCGATAATACGGAATATGCTAGTATAACATTTGTGAGTGTTATGGAAGCGTAACGGCATAGTTTTCATATATTTGGGTATTGGATACTCATGCAAGTGTAATAGGAGGTTCTGTTTACCGATGGTACGGAAACAGCTTCGCTCTGGATAGACCCCTCGGAATCCCATTGGTAGTATGACTATATGTCTTTAGGAGTCCAAATCAGGGTAGGTGTATTTGGTCTTAACCTGAGACTTGCATCGCTAATACTTGCGACAATCAGTATACTTTGGTTTTGGTCGTCTGGGGCTTTAACTGGTTCTGTGTATGCCTCTTCTGGGTATACTGAGAATCATAGTGTATTGGGTGTGATGTCAAGATGGAAGTATCACTTCAGTTATATGGAGATGATGATCACGTAGGATACAAAACTAGTACTCTTAAGTACTGCAGTCATCGGGATAATATGACTAGGTCATGATTATCCGATTATAGAGACTAGTTACCAGAGATCCGATATATGCTTCGTACGGGGCTCACATAATTCCAGCCCCTGGCCTAGCATGTGACATTCGACACTGGATCTTAATACACAATACTACGTATACTACGCCTGACAAAGATTACATATTCCTTTAAAGAATATTTATGGAGAATTGGGTAGGCACGGTGTTTTGCTAGAAGCCAACCATGTCTTGTAAATCGGTGAGAACGTGGTACCGGGTATGCACGTATTCAGATAGTCCGATGACCATATTTACTGCCAACATATCCATGGATCTCTTGGGTCGCTTCCCTAAGATTCACCGATGAGTTTTGACTCGAACAGAAAATTAATCTGGGATTAATTATGAAAGAGAAAATTAATCTGGGATTAATTACGGCAAGAATTAATCTGTGATTAATTAACAGAGAAAGATCTAATCTGGGATTAATTACGTCGAGAATTTATTTGGGATTAAATTCGTCGAGAAAAGAGAACGTGATTAATTTAGAATTAATCGGTAAAATAAATTTAATAGTTAAATTAGATTTTTCTATTTAAATTATTTAATTGGGCTAAAATAATATATTAGATATATTAATTGAATTTAGATTTCAATGCGGAATTAAAATTGGATTTTAATTCGAGCGAACGAATTAATTTGGAATTAATTAGTGAGCGACTTCCGTAATAATTTTGCTAGGCATTATTATTTAATTAAATTAGATTTAATTAAGTTGCGACGAAAAATTCTTTTAATCGGATTAAACGAAACCGAACCCGAAGTGTATTGAGTAAACCCACTTGAATTTTGAATTTAAAGTGGGTCCCACCAACTTACATCATAAGTCACTGTATGACACAGAAATCGGCGACGCTGTTCCAGGCTCGCGGCCTAGTTGGGATTACGGAGTAGCCCGCGGGGGATTAAATCGGAGAAATAAATGGAGTCGTCACCCAGTGTAATTGGGAAATGATTTAAGGTCGCACTCACCCCTCGCAAGGGAAGACCTCAAACCGTTGGGTCGGAATGGTCCCTTACTTATGCCACTTGTAATGAACGGATTTGTGCAATAATCTAACCAATTCTACGCAACATACATGTGCAAGAGTACCATATGTCTAAGTTCACATACATGAAAATAAAACCTATATCTATGTTTTGCATGCTTTAAAAGTAAGTCGTCATAAAGGAAAACACACAGTCTCATGAACGTATGAATTAACAAACGCGAAATTATAAATAAATAACAATCTAAACGTAAACCTAGATTAAATTCCTATTGGGAAATAAATAACTAATCATGCTGGGAAAATAATCAACTAAATCATGCATAAAAGTAACATACTATTCCTAATGAACAACGAATAAACATAAAATTGGATGAAACGAAATATGTGTGTCTCTCAAGCAGTTATGTGGCATTGTATCCCGAGTGCAGACCGCACTACCGTCCATTAGATTCGGCTACGGAATTTACATCCGGGTTTCCATCCGATATACCGCAAGAGATAACACATATTTCATCATCCCATGGCCACAACTTACATAAATCTATAATATGCATGCGAAGAAATAACAATAAATAACAAAAAAAACGGGAATAAATAGAAAAGGTGCCCTCAGGTCTAACCTCTTAAATCGTCTCTTGGAAGTGCGTTACGCGGTTGTCGGAAGGGTTGATGCTCCAGAACTTTTATGATTTACTGGTTCGTTGTTTTCCTTTGTTGCCTCATTATTTTGGGATGTTGTTTGCTCACTGTTTTTGTGGTATTTGAGCTATGTTTCAGGGCTGAATTTTTGGTGATATGAAGGACAGTTTACTGGGCTGTTTTTTTGGTGGTAATAGGGCAATTTACTGGACTGTTTTTGTGTGTATTGTATTCGGCTAGTGGGGGCTGTGTTGGTTATCGTCGGTCGTTGATGGAGGGGCGCATGTGCATAAGTTAACGTGGCTAAAGGGTTTTCTGGAGTGGTTGGGTGTGAGTGTTGTATGTGGTCTTCACTTGGAGGGTTGTGTGTATTTATGGATTGTGAGTGGGCTATGTGTTGAGGTTTATCGTATGTGTGGCTGGTTTGTGGCGTGATATTGGTGGCAGTTTGTGGCGTGAGTATGGGTGGCAGAGAAGGGCGCTTTTAGGGTTTAGGGAGAGTGGCTGTGTGATTGCTAAGAGAGATTATAGACGAGAGGCGTGAGTGAGAAGGCTGATTTCAGGGAGATGGTGTTGAGGCAATGGAGGGCTGATTTCAGTGGATGGTTTTAGGTTGTTTGTTGCGGCAATGGAGGAGAGTTTTTGGAGGCTTTGTTCACGGCAAATAAAGAGAGTTTTTAGGATGCTTTGGGCGTCAATGTTCTGGTGAGAGATGAGGGGCGTGAATGAGCTAGGGGTTCTAAGGTTGGATTTATGCTTCTTTTTATAGGCAAGGGTTGGGGTTGTCCTTATGTGAATAGGGAAGGAATATTGTGTAATTATGGGGGATATTTAGTTTGTGTATCATAAGAATGATCTCTTCAATTTTGGAAGGTAATTTGATTTAATTTGATTTTAATTTATTTAGTTTAGGAATGTGATTTAATTTAATTAAGAAGGTGATTGATGAGATTTAATTTGAATCTTTTGATTTGGGAAGGTGATTTGGTTTGATTTCAACATGTTTTTAATGTGTGGATTTGTTATTTTGGAAGGCTTTGGGCGTGAATTAGAGGGTTGGGCGTGTGTTTGGGTTATCTTGGTGGGCTTTGTGTGTGGCTTGGTGATGTGTGGGCTTGGTGTGTGGCTTGGAGGGGTTTTGGGCCAGGATAAGTTTTAAAACAGAGGTCTAACAAGCAAACCCAAAGCTAAGCAAACAAATTAAATCCAACAGGGTATTGATTTCTGAATTTTCCCTTCCGACGTCCATTTCCCGCGACTTCCACAACTTAAAGAGTAGTGCCTCCGTACGAGGCTCATCATCGGGACTTATATGCAAAAATACAGTCCCTACAGTCGCCCCCACTTTGATGGGACTTATGCAGTGTGTGACAATGACAATCATATCAAAGTTATACAATGCATTTTTACTTACCTGGCTCGCCAGCTGCCACTTGACTTGCCTGTTGCTTCGAACTGAGTTGAAATGGTGGCGAGGTGCTTCGACCCCTGGGTTTTGTTCCCGAACCACCGAATGTGGGCTTTATTCCCAAATTGTGCTGATGATGTAGTGGGCCTCGACCCTGGGACGCATCCTGGAACTGCAACTGATGTGTGGGTCTCAACCCGTGCTCCATTCCCGGCGAGTGATGATATGGGCCTCAACCCGTGCTCCATTCCTAGAGCGCCATTCCCGGCAAGTGATGTAGTGGGCCTCGACCTTGGGACGCATCCCGGAACTGCAACTGATGATGTGGGCCTCAACCCGTGCTCCATTCTCGGAGCGCCATTCCTGGTGAATGATGCAGTGGGCCTCGACCCTGGTACACATCCCGGAACTGCAACTGATGATGTGGGCCTCAACCCGTGCTCCATTCCCGGCGAGTGATACAGTGGACCTCAACCCATGCTCCATTCCCGGAACTGCAACTAACAATGTGGGCCTCGACCCTGGGACGCATCCCAATACCACTGACAATGTGGGCCTCGACCTTGGGACGCATCCCAAAATTGCTGACAACGTGGGCCTCGACCCTGAGACGCATCCCAATACCGCTGACAATGTGAGCCTCGACCCTATGACGCATCCCAAAATTACTGACACTGTGGGCCTCGACCCTAGGATGCATCCCAATACCGCTGACAATGTGGGCCTCGACCTTGGGATGCATCCCAAAATTATTGACAGCGTGGGCCTCGTCTCTAGGCCTCATCCCCAAGACCGATGCTGATGTGGGCCTCGACCCTGGGACTCATCCCCAAACTGATACTGACGTGGGCCTCAACCTTGAGACTCATCCCCAAAACTGATGCTGATGTGTGCCTCAACCCTGGGACTCATCCCCAAACTGATACTGATGTGGGCCTCGACCTTGGGACTCATTCTCGAAACTGATATTGTTGTGGGCCTCGACCTTGGGACTCATCCCCAAAACCGATAGTGATGTGGGCCTCGGCCCTGGGACTCTTCCCCAAACTGATACTGATATGGGCCTAGCCTTTGGGACTCATCCCTAAAACTGATGCTGATGTGGGCCTTGCCCCTGGGACTCATCCCCAAACTGATACTGATGTGGGCCTCACCCCTGGGACGCATCCCAAAATTGCTGACAACGTGGGCCTCGACCCTGAGACGCATCCCAATACCACTGACAATGTGGGCCTCGACCCTATGACGCATCCCAAAATTACTGACACTGTGGGCCTCGTCTCTAGGACTCATCCCTAAGACTGATGCTGATGTGGGCCTCGACCCTGGGACTCATCCCCAAACTGATACTGACGTGGGCCTCAACCCTGGGACTCATCCCTAAAACTGATGCTGATGTGGGCCTCAACCCTGGGACTCATCCCCAAACTGATACTGATGTGGGCCTCGACCCTGGGACTCATTCTCGAAACTGATACTGATGTGGGCCTCGACCTTGGGACTCATCCCCAAAACCGATAGTGATGTGGGCCTCGGCCCTGGGACTCTTCCCCAAACTGATACTGATATGGGCCTAGACCTTGGGACTCATCCCCAAAACTGATGCTGATGTGGGCCTCGCCCCTGGGACTCATCCCTAAACTGATACTGATGTGGGCCTCACCCCTGGGACTCATCCCCAAACTGATATTGATGTGATGTTGCATACTAACATACTATACTGCCTCTCTCGAGATAATCCCGATAGCTAAACATATTTTCATCCTCAAAGGATGCTTCGTGTTGAAACCAGAGAACCTTCAAATACATGATACGCTCAAATCCGACCGTCTGAGCCAGTGATCCGAACTAGACCTCTAGTGTGTGTGTGCCAAGTTTCTTTCACAGTTTAATCCTTAAGTAAGCCAACTCGATGATTTTGTCTCGGAGAATTGGATCAGTGGGTCTAACCAACCTAGATATCTTGATCATACTCTGTGATTACTTCCTCATACTCAACATGATATGGTCTTCTTCTTCTTCTTTTCTTTCGTCTCCTTCTTTTCTTTCTTTTCATTTTTGAACTTCTTTTTTTTCTCTTTTCTTTCTTTCTATTTTCTTTCGACACACCTACCCTTTAAGGTAGCATTTCTCCTCATGGTGGTCCTAATACTCGCCCATGGGTAGCTTCACGCTTATCGGTTATAGGTGGTCTATTTTTTCTTTTCTTTTTAGAGACCTTTTTCTTCGTTTCCAACCATATCACATATCGTAACATAAGTAAACCAGGATGGACATCTAGGCAAACGGTCATTCACTGATCCGCCATCTCTTCAACTAGTCATCTCGCGGACTACTCAGGCTTCTACTACAAAGATCCTATAATCAAGTGCTTGTGAGTCTAGCCGAGATCAACCACTCAGAATACTGGATGAGAGCACATCTCGTACTTATCGTTTCTATGGTTTCTCCCTATAGCAAACAATGTAATCATTGGATATATGCCTAACCATTAAGGATTTCTCTCTCTCTTTTTTTTTTTACTCGACTGGAATTCTTCCTTTCAACCGCTGATAATGTGGGCTTCACCCCCCTGGGATCCATTCCAAAAACTGATATTGATATAGGCCTCAACCCTGGGACTCATCCCTGAAACTAATACTGATGCGGGCTTCAACCCTGGTGTAGGCACTGTATTTTTGCATAAGTCCCGATGATGACTCTCGCATGGAGACACTACCTCTTTCATAGTGGAAGTCGCGGGAAACGGACGTTGGAAGGGAAGAGTCAAGAATTGACACATTGTTGGATTTAATTCGTTGGAGTAGCTGGGGGTTCGCTTGTTGGACCTCTGTTTTAAAACACATCCTTAGCCCAAACCCCCGCAAGACACACACCAAGACCACACTACCAAAACACACACCAAGCCCACTAAATGGACCAAGCCCACTAAATGGACCAAGCCCACACGCCCAAGAGACCTAAGTCACACGCCCAACACCCTCTTAATTAACAAAAATTACATTAAACACATGCATAAATAAAGCCAAATCCACTTTCTAAATTAAAAAAATCCCATGGATCCCTTGCCTAATTAAACTAAATCATTTCCCTAACTAAAAGAGAATAAATCAAATTAAATCAAATCACTTCCCTAATTAAAAGATTTCCTTATCACATACTAATTTAAAAGATATTCCCTTGAATGCACAAATCCTTCTCCTTCTCAAACAAGGGGAGCCCCCATCCCTTTGCCTATAAAAAGAACCATTCACCACACATCTAAAGCCCTAGCTCATTCACACAAAAAACACCAAGAAATAGCCTAGCACACTCACGCCAAAAGACTCCCAAGCTTTCTCCCCATTGCCGCACCTAAACCCTACTCACACAGAAACCAATTACCAATTCACGTAGCCCACAAATAGCCCTTACAGCCATGTCCAGCAGCCTCACGTTAATTGCCCTTTCACCCACACTGCCACACTCACGTTAATTGCCCCTTCACACACGCTGATTCACAGACGCACCCCTTGACCACGCACTGCCATAGCCCACTCGCCACTTCATCCATTAGCCCCCACTCAAATAATCAACACGTCCGAATATCACTTTCACCATCCCCTGAAACTACCGTACAAATCATCAAATTTTCTACCCAAACACAGCCGCAAACCCTACCTCATTGCACGCCTAAACTACTCATTGTCCAGCCCCCTTAAACTGCCGCACACTGCCCAGTTTCACTGCCCACTTTGCCGTAGATTTAACCCTTGAAAACGCCCCCTGAACAGTCCAAAAACTGCACTAAAAAATAGTCCAAAACCACCAAAAACAGTCCTTTATTTACCTTAAATAGTGACCAGAAAATACAGCGAAAACAACAGCGAAACAGAGTGAAAACAGCAGCCCAAACAGTGAAACAGCAAGTAAAAATGTTAAACCAGTGAACCAGAGAGTTACGGAGCATTCACTCTTCCAAAGGCCATGTAACGCGCTTTCGAGAGACGAAAAAAGAGGTTAGACCTGAGGGCACATTCTTTATTTATTATCTTTCGTTTTTTATTTATTTTAATACATTATCGCATGAGAGTCGTTTGTTGATGCTTGTTCTGGCCTTTGGTTGAATGGAATATGTGTTCTCTCTTGTGATATATCAAATGGAAACTCGGACATAAATTTCGTAGCCGAATCCGAATGGACGGTATTGCGGTTTGCACTCGGGATACAATGCCACGTACCACTTAAGAGACACACGTATTTCGTTTCATCCAACCTTGTATTCGAGCATGATTAGGTTGATAGTATGTTATTTATTCCTTAAGCATGATTTAGCCATTAGTACGTTGTTTCTTTATACATGTTATAGTTATTTTCTTTCGCAATAGGAATTTAATTTACGTTTATGTTTAGGATGTTATTTATTCTTTCTATTTGATAATTCAACATGCTCATTGTGTGATATCATATGTTTGTCGTTATGATAACTTACTTTCAAAGCATGCAAACTTAGACGTAGGATTTACTTTCATGAATACGAACTAGATCTAGGTTATTCATGGATATATATGTTGCATAGATTCAGTTAAGTTATTGCACAAATCATTTCATTACAAGTGGCATAAGTAAGGGACCATTCCGAACCCAACGGTTTGAGATCTTCCCTTGTGAGGGGTGAGTGCGGCCTTAAATCATTTTCTCGGTTCACACCGGGTGGCGACTCCATGTTATTTCCCCGGTTTAGTTCCCCCGCGGGCTATTCCGTACTCCCAACTAGGCCGCGAGCCTTGAACAGCGTCGCCGATTTCTGTGTCCTACAATCTGGCGACTCCACTGGGGATAGAGAATCGGCCCCGAAATAATGTCTTGTAGTAAATGTGATTTGTGCTTTAGTTAACCATGTCTACCGTGGGTTTAAAAGGGTTTAATCAAAGGCACTTTTTAAGGCTAGGTAATGGTTTGGTGTCTTCCTTCATTCACTACCTTTCTATTAGGAAAAGCTGTGAAGGCACCTAGATAATCATCTACTCGTAGCTTACTGTGATGGACTAATTTGGAGGACTCGTTGTTTATTCCTGTCACCAAGGCGATAAGAGCCTAAGAGGCTTGGGTATTTAAGAGAGTTCGCTCCACCCTCCCTCTGGGGAATCTACAATAGGAAATCCATTTGACAGTTAGTCACACACCATAACTCGTTGGCACATACCTTAAGGTATAAAAAAGGTGCGCTCACTTGGTCGCTCGAACCCTTGAGTGGGGAGTCCTAGTTGTGGGCAATCCTTCGTCAGCGAGAGCCTTTGTCTATAGTCCTATAAACCTGCATATGAACCATAGTCACATGGAAATTTCCCCTTTATGCTTTTGATAACCATATACATATTATATCTCATGCATCGCACGCATTTCATGCATCTCACGCATACACACATCATGTTAACCCCGTGTCTTAAAAGCCATCATAGATATCTGTTGGGTTAGAAAATAAAGATTTGTCAAAAAGAGTTTAGCAAACATGGATATCGGGGAAAAGGAAGCCGAGAAACAGAAAAAAATTATGACAAGAATAAAAAGACCATGGGGGCCTTCAGCAAAAAAAAACAAAAAACAAAAAAAAAAGAGAAAAAAACAAAGAGGAGAGAAAAAAAAATTGTTTGTTTTTAGTCCTTGATAGTTAGACATAAGTCCGATGATGAAATTGATTGCTTTAGGGTGAAACCTTAGAAACGATAAACCCTTGATGTGCTTTTATCTGATACTTTGAGTGATTGATCTATGTTAGACTCGTAAGCACTCCACTATAGGCTCTTAGCGGTGAAAACCTGAGTAGTTGGAAAGGTGACTAGTTGAAGAAATCATAGGTCAGTGAATGACCGTTTGCTTAGATGTTTATCCTGATTTGCTTGTGTTATGATGTGTGGAATGGTTGAAAATGAAAGAAAAGTCTCTAAAGAAAAGAATTGAACCACCTATAACCGATAAGCGTGAAGTTACCCATGGGCGAGTATTAGGACCACCATGATGAGAAATGCTACCTTAAATGGTAGGTGTGTTGAAAAAAAAAAGAAAAAAGAAAAGAAAAAAAGAAGTTCAAAATAAAGAGAAAAAAAAACCATACCACATTAAGCATAGAAAAGCAACTGCATGCATAATTGAGACATCTAGGTTGGTTTGACCCATCGATCTCGATTTTTTGACGAAATCATTGAGTTGGCTTACCTGAGGATGAATCTGCGAATGAACCTTTGCACACTCACACTTTGAGTCTGGCTTAGATCGTTTATTCAAAGACTTGGATTTGAGTTGCGTTGAATGTTTTGAAGGTTCTCTGGTTTCATTACTGAGCATTCTTTGAGGGCAATAATATGTGTAACTATTGGGACTATTTCATAGAATGTGATATAGTATGATGATATGGAATGCCACATCACATGGTTCACCTTGACCTATTACAAGCAGCGAAGAGCGGAAAGCTAAATCAAGACTGGGGGCGACCAGTCTACCACCCAGTAAATAAGGGAAACAATGAGATCTTGAGCCATGAGAAAAAAGAGAACCAACCAATCATCAAAAGAGAACTGGCAGAAGGAAATAGCATGCAGACACAGGGGGCGACCAATGACTTTTGTAGGCAAGAAGCACCGAAGAGCACAAGGAAGACCTAACCCATCGGAATAAGAAACACATTCTTGCATGCATGCATACACGTCATATACACGAAATCTTTGTCTTGTTTTTGTTCACAGGTTTTAAAGAAAAGGAGAAAGCGACAAATGCAAGCCAACCAGAAACAGCAACATATCATCATCAGTTTCGGGAATGAATCACAGGGTTGAGGCCCATATCAGTATCAGTTAGGGGCGAGGCCCATATCAATATCAGTCTGGGGGCGAGACCTACATCAGTATCAGTCTGGGGGCGAGTCCCACATCAGTATCAGCATGGGGCGAGGCCTACATCAGTATCAGTCTGTGGACGAGGCTCACATCAGTATCAGTCTAGGGGCGAGGCCCACATCAGTATCAGTTTGGGGCGAGGCCCATATCAATATCAGTCTGGGGGCAAGGCCCACATCAGTATCAGTCTAGGGGCGAGGCCCACATCAGTATCAGTCTGAGGGCGAGGCCCATATCAGTATCAGTTTGGGGGCGAGGCCCACATCAGTATCAGTTTGGGGTGAGGCCCACATCAGTATCAGTTTGAGGATGGAGCATGGGTCGAGGCCCACATCAGTATGAGCTTGGGAATGAGTCTCAGGGTTGAGGCCCACGTCAGTATCAATTTTGGGGATGAGTCCCAGGGCGAGGCCCACATCTGTATCAGTTTGGGGGCGAGGCCCACATCAGTATAAGTTCAGGGTTGAGGCCCACACATCATCAATGTCAGTTTTGGGGATGCGTCCCAGGGTCGAGGCCCACATCAGTATCAGTTTTGGGGATGAGTCCTAGGGTTGAGAAACACACATCATCAGAAAGCCGGGAGTGGCACTCCGAGAATGGAGCATAGTTCGAGAATGAACAAGCCGGGAATGGCACTCCGAGAATGGAGCACGGTTCGGGAATGAACAAGCCGAAAATGGCACTCTGAGAATGGAGCAAGGTTCGGGAATGAACAAGCCAAGAATGGCACTCTGAGAATGGAGCACGGTTCGGGAATGAACAAGCCGAGAATGGCACTCCGAGAATGGAACATAGTTCAGGAATGAACAAGCCAGGAATGGTACTCCAAGAATGGAACACAGTTCGAGAATGAACAAGCCGGGAATGGAACTCCGAGAATGGAACATGGTTCGGGAATGAACAAGCCGGGAATGACACTTCGAGAATGGAGCAAGGTTCAGGAATGAACAAAGCCGAGAATGGCACTCCGAGAATGGAGCAAGGTTCGGGAATGGACCACATCACAGTAACGGTTCGGGAATGGACCACCTCACAGCATGGTTCGAGAATGAACCATCACATTATCAGTAGCAGTCTTACCGGGTATGGCACTCTAGGGGCGAGACCCACATTATTATCAGGATCAAGTTTGGTCAGGTATGGCACTCTGGGGGCGAGGCCCACATCATTATCAGTATCAGTCTGGCCGGGTATGGCACTCTTGGGTCGAGGCCCACATCAGCATCAGTAGCAGTCTTGCCGGGTATGGCACTCTGGGAAGCGAGGCCCACATCATTATCAGCATCAAGTCTGGCCGGGTATGGCACTCTGGGGGCGAGGTCCACATCATTATCAGTATCAGTCTGGCCGGGTATGGCACTCTGGGGGCGAGGCCCACATCATCATCAGTAGTAGTCTTGCCGGGTATGGCACTCTGGGGGCGAGGCTCACATCATTATCAGCATCAAGTCTGGCCGGGTATGGCATTATGGGGGCGAGGCCCACATCACTATCAGTATCAGTTTTTCCGGGTATGGAGACATCATTATCAGTTTTGCCGGGTATGGCACTCTGGGTATGGAGACACAGCATCAGTTTTACCAGGTACGGCACTCCGGGTATGGAGATATTACAATGACACTCCGAGAATGCTGCACAATTCGAGAATGAACAAGCCAAGAATGGCACTCCGAGAATGGAGCACAGTTCTAAAATGAACAAACCAAGAATAGAACTCTGAGAATGGAGCACAATTCAAAAATGAACCAGCCGAGAATGGCACTCCGAGAATGGAGCACAGTTCAAGAATGAACAAGTCGAGAATGGCAATCCAAGAATGGAGCAGAGTTCGAGAATGAACAAGCCGAGAATGGCAATCCGAGAATGGAGTAGAGTTCGAGAATGAACAAGCCGAGAATGGTAATCCGAGAATGGAGCAGAGTTTGAGAATGAACAAGCCGAGAATGGCAATCCGAGAATGGAGCAAGGTTCGAGAATGAACAAGCCGAGAATGGTAATCCGAGAATGGAACATAGTTGGAGAATGAACAAGCCAAGAATGGTAATCCGAGAATGGAACAGAGTTGGAGAATGAACAAGCCGAGAATGGTAATCCGAGAATGGAGCAGGGTTCGAGAATGAACAAGCCGAGAATTGTAATCCGAGAATGGAGTAGAGTTCGAGAATGATTAAGCCGAGAATGGTAATCCGAGAATGGAGCAAAGTTCGAGAATGAACAAAGCCTAGAATGGTAATCCAAGAATATAGCAAGGTTCGGGAATGAATAAGTCGGGAATGGCAATCTGAGAAGGGAGCACGGTTTGGGAATAGACCACACAACAATGACGGTTTGAGAATGGACCACCTCTCATCAACTTAGTTTGAGAATGGACCACCTCACAGCAAAATCAGTTCAACTCAACACATGGCAAGTTAAGTGGCAGCTGGCGAGCCAGGTAAGTAAAAATGTATTGCACGTACTTTGATAGGATTGTCATTGTCATACATTGCACAAGTCCCATCAAAGTGGGGGCGACTATAGGCATTATATTTTTGCATATAAGTCCCGATGATGAGTCTCGCATGGAGACACTACCTCTTTTATTGTGGAAGTCGCGGGAAATGGACGTTGGAAGGGAAGAGTCAAGAATTGACACATTGTTGGATTTAATTCGCTGGAGTAGCTGCGGGTTCGCTTGTTGGACCTCCGTTTTAAAACACATCCTTAGCCCAAACCCTCGCAAGACACACACCAAGCCCACACTACCAAAACACACACCAAGCCTACTAAATGGACCAAGCCCACACGCCCAAGAGACCTAAGTCACACGCCCAACACCCTCCTAATTAACAAAAATCACATTAAACAAATGCATAAATCAAGCCAAATCCACTTTCTAAATTAAATAAATCCCATGGATCTCATGCCTAATTAAACTAAATCATATCCCTAACTAAAAGAGAATAAATCAAATTAAATCAAATCACTTCCCTAATTAAAAGATTTCCTTATCACATACTAATTTAAAAGATATTCCCTTTAATGCACAAATCCTTCTCCTTCTCAAACAAGGGAATCCCCCATCCCTTTGCCTATAAAAAGAACCCTTCACCACACATCTAAAGCCCTAGCTCATTCACACAAAAAAAAACCAAGAGAATAGCCTAGTAAACTCATGCCAATAGACTCCCAAGCTTTCTCCCCGTTGCCGCACCTAAACCCTACTCACGCAGTAACCAATTACCAATTCACGTAGCCCACAAATAGACCCTACAGCCACGTCCAGCAGCCTCACGTTAATTGCCCATTCACCCACACTGCCACACTCACGTTAAATGCCCATTCACACACGCTGATTCACCGACGCACCTCTTGACCACGCACTGCCACATCCCACTCGCCACTTCATCCATTAGCCCCCACTCACATAATCAACATGTCCGCATATCACTTTCACCATCCCCTGAAACTGCCGCACAAATCATCATATTTTCTGCCCAAACACAGCCGCAAACCCTACCTCACTGCATGCCTAAACCGCTCACTGTCTAGCCCCCTTAAACTGCCGCACACTGCCCAGTTTCACTGCCCACTTTGCCACAGATTTAACCCTTGAAAACTCTCCCTAAACAGTCGAAAAACCACCAAAAATAGTCCATTATTTACATTAAAATAGTGACCAGAAAATACAGTGAAAATAGCAAAGAAACGGAGTGAAAACAATAGCCCAAACAGCGAAATAACGAGTAAAAATGTTGAACCAGTGAACCGGAAGAGTTGCGGAGCATTCACCATTCCAACGGCCGGTGTAACATGCTTTCGAGAGACGAAAAAAGAGGTTAGACCTGAGGGCACCTTCTTTATTTATTATCTTTCGTTTTTTATTTATTTTAATACATTATCACATGAGAGTCGTTTGTTGATGCATGTTGTGGCCTTTGGATGAATGGAATATGTGTTCTCTCTTGTGATATATCGGATGGAAACTTGGATGTAAATTCTATAGCCGAATCCGAATGGACGGTATTGTGGTTTGCACTCGAGATACAATGCCACGTACCACTTAAGAGACACACGTATTTCGTTTCATCCAACCTTGTATTCGAGCATGATTAGGTTGCTAGTTTGGTATTTATTCCTTAAGCATGATTTATCCATTAGTACGTTGTTTCTTTATGCATGTTATAGTTATTTTCTTTCGCAATAGAAATTTAATTTTCGTTTATGTTTAGGATGTTATTTATTCTTTCTATTTGATAATTCAACATGCTCATTGTGTGATATCGTATGTTTGTTGTTATGATAACTTACTTTCAAAGCATGCAAACTTAGACGTAGGATTTACTTTCATAAATGCGAACTAGATCTAGGTTATTCTTAGAAATATATGTTGCATAGATTCGGTTAAGTTATTGCACAAATCATTTCATTACAAGTGGCATAAGTGAGGGACCATTCTGAACCCAACGGTTTGAGGTCTTCCCTTTCGAGGGGTGAGTGCGGCCTTAAATCATTTTCCCGGTTCACACCGGGTGGTGACTCCATGTTATTTCCCCGGATTAGTTCCCCTACAGGCTATTCCGTACTCCCAACTAGGCCGCGAGCCTAAAACAGCGTCGTCGATTTCTGTGTCCTACTCTTGGGATTCATTCCCAAAACTGATGTGGGCCTCAACCCCATGATTCATTCTTAAAACCGATGACACTGTACTATCGTTGCCTCTGGTTGGCTTGCCTTTTTCTGCTTTCTCTTTCTTTTTGAAACCTATGAATATAAAACAGAACAAACACAAAAACGATTGCAAGTACGTTATGTGTATGCTTGCATGCATGAATGAATTTCCTATTATGTTTGGTTAGGTCTTCCGCCGGTCTTCCTGGTGATCGCTCGGTCTTCTATTCCTCAGGCAAAATACTACTTCAATCTGTCTACGTTGATCGGCTCGGTGAACTCATTCCCTTCCAAATCTGACAGTCTCACTGCCCCATTTCCCATTACTTTCTGGATTATGTAGGGTCATTCCCAGTTAGGTCTGAACTTTCCTCTCGGGTCTATCGTCGACGGTTTTGACTGCTTAAGCACCTGATCACCCTTTCTGATCTTAGTAGGACGCATCTTCTTGTTGAATGCTAGAGCCAACCTCTTCTGGTATATCTGAATGTGATGCAAGGACTTCATTCTCTTCTCATCCAGCAGTGCTAACTGTTCAAATCTCTGCGAGGTCCATTCTTGTTCAGGTAACTCTGCTTTTGCTAATACCCGCATGGACTATATCTCAACTTCCACCGGTAGTACTGCTTCCATTCCATAGACCAAAGAGTAAGGCGTGGTTCTTGTTGCTGTTCTCACGAAAGTTTTGTATCCCCACAGGGCGTACAGCAGCTTATCGGCCCAATCTTTATAGTTCTCTGTCGTTTTGGCTAACATCCTCTTTATCGTCTTATTGGCTGCCTCGACTGCCCCATTTGCCTGCAGTCTGTAAGGTGATGACTTGTGATGTCATATCTCATACTTCTGTAGCATTGCCTTTGTTTCTCCTTGAAATTGGACTCCATTATCTGTTACCACGTGATGCGGCATTCCATATCGGCATATGAGGTTCCGGGCTATGAAATTTTCCATCTACTTTGCTGTAAAATTACGGAAGGACTCGGTTTCCACCCATTTTGAAAAGTAGTCTATTGCCACTACTATAAAGCGATGTCCATTCGATGCATGTGGTCGAATTTCCCCGATCATGTCAATTCCCCATGCTGAGAAAAGCCACGGCTCTGACAGCCCGTGCAACTCTGTGTGCGGTAGATGATTCAAGTTACCATATGGTTGGCAATCATGACAATGCTTTACTAACTTCGCGCAATCAGCTTCCATGGTCGACCAGTAAAAGCCTTGTCTCACTATCTTGCGAGATAAATTCATCCCATTCATGTGCGGTCCACATACCCCGGCATGCACTTCTTCCATTGCCTTCTGAGCCTCTTCTTTTCTTAAAGATATCAGCTGTATGCCATTCATCTGTCTCTTGTATAGTTCTTCCTTCATACTTACATATTGGGAAGCCAACTTCTGAATGGCTATTCGGTCCTTTCTGATCGCTTCTTACGGGAGTTCTCCGTGTTCTAAGTACCGCTGAATATCATAATACCAAGGTTTCCCATCGTTGACCTCTACTTCCAAGATTCTTTCTAACTCATAAACTTGTTTGCTCACTGTTTTTGCGGTATTTGAGCTGTGTTTCAGGGTAGAATTTTTGGTGATATGAATGTTGAATTTTTCTAAGGTCCCAAGATCAAACAAGACATGAAAACATGCGTGAATACACCAACGAAGATAGCGGAATACTTACATTGATCGGTTATGTCGATTTGAAGACGAATCATGCCAAAAACGCACTGCCTTTGTAAGCCCACTGCAGCAGTCCATGCTCACTGTCTTGGCAGTTTCGGGTCTCAAAACGAAGCTCCAAACTCCGTCGGATGAATCCCGCCTCATGGGTGAATCTCCCTACCACCTTCGCAAGACTCGTAGTGTGCTAGCACTTGAATTTCCACCATGAAAATCCACTCTTTGCTTCCCTAAAGTCCACGCCAAAATTGGTTCCAAACAGTAACATGTTTCAGTTTTGGGCGTGAGAAGAGGAAAAAATGAGAGAGAAGAAGTTTTGTATTATCTTAAAATGATTTACCAAAAATCAATTTATATTTATGCCATAATTTTCATTAAATTAATAATAAAATTATGACACATAACATGCAATGGCTTAGAGTGTCAAACACTCAAACTCCATGCAATGACATTGAGTGCAATGTACACAATCTACATGCAAAGCATTAGAATGACATGTGTCATGTGGGCCCCACACGTTTCCAAATGAAAGTGGGCCCACGTGCACTCACGCGTTCGGGTTCGATATTTCCGAAATACCGAGCTTACGTCGCGACGTTAATTCAATCGAATAATTGCGACTACCGAAATTATTATTTACGTCGCTAACGAATTAATTCTAAATTAACTCGTTTGCCCGAATTAAAATCTAATTTTTAATTCCGCGTCGAAATCTAATTTCGTCTAATATATCCAATATATTAATACATCGATTAATTCCGAATTAATCGTTCTCTCTCTTTAGACGACATTTTATCCCGGATAAAACATCTCCGTTATTAATCCTAGATTAATTTTCTCTCTCTTCTGTAT